>JASAND010002140.1:0-51750 GCA_030248195.1 Trissonchulus latispiculum | reverse complement strand
TTTCGGAAGATTTCACAGTTTCTTTATTTAGCAATTTTTATTGAGTTTATCTGTTCCTAACAACCTAGCGGACTTCTCACAAAAAAAGCTAGATATATATATATATATCACGAGTTAATGCGCGCTACCTTTTACACCCATATTATGCTAAAAGCGACACACCATTTTGCTAACCTACGTATACACCTTATCTTAAATGCTCGATTCATTTTATTTCATTTAATGATTTAAATTTCTTTTAACAATTTAAAATTTCAATTATTTTAAAAAAAAAATTATACATCGCTACGAAATATTTCATACAAGTTACCAGTAATTAAGATTGCTCACTTGCGTTCGTCTTCCCAGCGCGTGGGGACGGGGCAACGTCTTGGGCACCGTGGGGGCCTACCACCGACTACACTACCCACAGCAAACTATTCACACTATGTACAAACTACTAAGGAAGGCGGCTGTACACTATATACACTAGGTTTGGACCGAATGGGACCGCGTCACCCTACGGCGGGACCACCCTCCTTAATCCCTCATTTTCGGCCATTTCTTGCAGAGCTTTTCGCAATCTCCCCATTTCGTATTCTAATTCCCCTATTGTAAATTTCCATTCGTTGACCCTCCCGTCCCGACGACAGATGTCCAGCCATTGCATGTGGCCTTGAATTGCCCTTCGACCTTTGCCCAAACTTGAATTCCAATCATACGGAATGGCTCGTGAACAGTCGCTAACTCCCTGAATAGGGTCATGAGGATGTTCCATTATAAATTAAACACTGAAACAAAACCAAAAAATTTTAACGGCAATACCCCCTACGAGGTTTAGGCAACACTGCCCCCCTCCCCTTCCCGACGATCCCTTTCGGCCCATCTTAACTTAATATCCACCCGTCGCCAGGTGGCTTCTAAGCTGGCCACAGCCCGAGTCACCTTCTCAGTCTTAATATACCCCCTAATCTCATCATACACCTCACCCACCTCCGCCTCCTTCACCTCCTTAGCCATGTCTTTCTCCATTTCCTCCAGCTTACCCGTAGGCACCAATGCCTTCAACCCTTTCAGTTCCCCCTCTAGAGCGGAAAGACCCCCTAGAGCGTTACGGAAATGTGACAGAAAAGGGGCCGGCCTATGACCTAATCTATACTGGTAGGGATCCTTGGGAACCACGTGAGAAGGACCGCCGGGACCAGGTTCCCCGCGACCGCGCCCGCGCCCCAGCGCTTCATTAATTTCGGCAACCAACTCCCGGTTATTTGCCATGCTATAACAGACAAATTATCCTTAATCAATCATTCATTTGCATTCGTACTCCAAATATATATATATACAGTTGTATATATTCATCAACTATATTAACTAGCAACTTTTCTTCTTCATTCCTTCACCTACTCACTAATTTCTCAACCTATACGTTTTACTTTTAAAGCCATAAGCGTTTAACATTGATCATTTACATATGCGTTCAATTAAGAATAAAGTTAACTCGGAACCTAGCGTAACAACTGCTGTTTCCCGTTTCATTTACACTACAGCATTTAATGGATTTTTTTTATATCACACTAAATTATATATATTCAATGTAACAAAATTGTTTTATACCTTTTAGATGTTTCAGAAACTAGCAAAATAGTATATAATCACCCTGAAACATACAGAATAGAGTAACCATGAGTTACAATTTTCCTATCATATATATGATTAAATACTTTGCTAGCCTTTTAAGTTTGCAATTTAATACTGCGGTAAAAAGAGGGGTCGCTAAACCCAAAAGTCGATTTCGTTAATTTCAAAATTTCTTGAATATATGTGTCGTGTCAGGAAACCGCCATCAAAATTTATGGACATTTACTTAACCTGTGACATTTCATTTCCTCAACATTCAGTTTTCTGTTCTGTCAATCCCGTTTGTTAATTTGTTGCTAGAACCTCCGCAATTGTGTAAACAAATTAGCACCAAGTTGCTCTTTGACATTTTATGACACACACCACATAAAAGAGGCACTAGTAGTTATTGCCTTCGTAATGAATCAAGTCTCACTACTATAAGTTTTTTCGAAGCTAGCGGCATAATATGTTCTAAAATAGGTAAAAGGCGAGGCTACAATTTTCTTCCCCAGTTTCAAATTATTAAAATCTCAATGATGACCAAAACATCTTAAGAAAAATTTCAAATGTTGTTTTTTTTCATAACTCACACTTATTCAATGTACAATTATGAAGTTATATAATACATACGTATACATAATGAATACTCAGCTTAGTGCTTTTCAACCAGGCCTGAAGCCTATAAATTATTACTCGACATACGTTGCAATACATACAGACAATTACTTGCAATAGCAATATGGTTTGACAATGGAACTTAAATTTCAAAAACTCCTAGATCGACGTTCCAAACTGCCCGTGCATTTAATGTATATATACAAAGCAATATCCAATGTTTTTACTTATGCCAATTTTCATCGCCAGAAACAGGTGACTGCCATAAAGTCTTTTAGATAAAACCAGTACGAAACGTAAATTTTAGCTCAGCTTTTACGTAGTGGCAACCTTGGGTTCGCGCAACCTGGGCAACCTTGAGAATAAGGTATGGCAATTTTTAGACCCATTTTTTAGAATATTTCATTAAATGCTGGTTTACGAATAAAGAAGCTCTATGAAATTTAGATTTAAAATACTAGAACCTACAAATGAAATTAAAATAAAACATGAAAACTTATCGTTTTGAATGGAATGATGGGATGATAAAACAAAGGGGGACTAAAAGTAGGAATGGACAATATGGAATGTGCATAATAAGACTCGCTACAATTTTGGAATGGTTAAAATGGAATGGGACTACTGGAATGTACGGCAGAAAAGTTGAAATGACGAACAATTTCTTCCATTTGTTCCTCCGCCAGTTGCGCAGTGCGCTTTTGTTGTTCCTTTCCTTTACCAAACTGTTGCTTTGCATTAAAGGGAACCCGTTCTTATTTTAATCAAGAAATTAATTTCCATGTTGCGAATTCTTAGTAGAATACACGGCAGGCATCTTTCAATTATGCCATTGTCCCTTATCTTTCTTGCTTTACTACCTTTTGTTCATTGAAATTATTTGAAATTAATTTCATAGTGCGCCCCTCCTTCCGAATTTAAGTGCCACTTTTTAGTAAATTACCTTGGCAAGCGTCTTTTTGGTGGCTTCTTTCCGCCCAGGAGGGCGTTTTTCTGCAATATGGGGAAAGATTAATCCGAAATTAATGAATTAAGCAAATTTATGAATGAATCGTGAAGGTACAAACTGAATTATCGCAGGAAAGGTTTTAGAAAAAGAATGAATTATGTAAAACTTCGGAATTAATGAGCAAATAAAAGTGTAACCAGGGTACCCCCTTTCAAATTTGAGAAAAACTTGTCAAAAACTAAACTACCCAATTTGTTTTTGCCTAATTGCTATCCCCTTACATGTCATCAAATTAAAAAGTGCAATTTGTAAAACAAAACTCACATTTCCGCCTCCACTTATATGACCAATGCTAAAGAATTTACCTTAAAATCATACACACATTCTACGTATGCATAGGAACCAATATATTACGTGTAAACATTCATACGTAGCAGTTATATGCATACACTATAGATACTAATACACGTATACATACACACATACGATATATAACAGCTTATATATACGTAGAACACACGGCGACATAGCACGTGCACACATACACAGCAGCACTAAAACTTAGCACTCTAAATGCACACAACCGCTCACAGTTGCCATAACACTTCATTTTAGCAGGTCTCATTTTAAGTCCCCGTGGCGCAACGGTTAGCATTTTGGCCCCATAACCGAATGACCCCAGATCGAATCCCCGTACCGACAGACAATTTTTTTCTTTTCCACTTCTCGCTTCGGAATTAAACAAAGACAGAAATAATTGCTTAACCTTGACTTGCTACATTTAAATATGAATATTTTTGTTGTATATTATCACCGTATTTGCATTGTAATCCCTGATTATATAAACCTTGTTATGATATTGTATGCTTGTTTGAAACAGGAGTTTCACCTTTTCGTAGGGGTGGGTGATGTCACAAGTGCAGAATTCTTAGCTAATGACAAGTTCAAAATTATACTAAAGTTAACTGCTTACGTATCAAATTAAATATAAGAAAGTTTAACCCTAGCTAAAGGTACGTAGGTGGCGTTTTCTTCAAAGTTCGTTAAAATTCGGCTAAGTCCCCACTTTTCTACCGTATGCCTTGTAGTTACGTTGAAGCCCAGCTCCAACCAACCAGTTCTCATCGTAGAAGGTGTGATATTGCGCTAATCTCTGATTGGCCAGGAGTTTTCTGAATACGGCGTGACTTTATGTGTTTCTTGGAATTGTACTCTATGATTAAGTTTTGATGAATGTTTTGCCTTACTTTTCCCGTTTTTATATTTCCTGTGCTCTTTTCTATCTGTCAAGAACTGTGCGTCACTATCTTCGTCAGCCCTAAAGTTAAAAGACACCGCCCTTGTTTTTATAAGTTGTGATAAATTGTTAGCCCAACTTAAGAGGAGAATTCTATAAAAACTGTATTAACGAGCACAGGTGGGGAGGATACGATAGACTGGAAGGGCGGGGCGAGGAGTACTTTATAAACTGATGTTCCGTGTCATATTGGCCTGTTTTCTGAGAATCGGTGTTGGCTAGAAACTCTGTTAAGCCTCTGTCACTCTTGCCTTTTGAAGTGATCCTTGCCCAGTGTGACTCTATATAACTATACTTGCTTTCTGTGCCTTCAATAAACCTGATGTCTTCATTGGATCTTAAGAGCAACGATTCACACTAACTACTGTCATAAGGACTAAGCCTATCTACGCTTCCACTGAACTTTGAGGACCTCCAGAAAGCCCTTGTGACACAAAATAGGTATCAATCGATAGCTAATGGAACGAGGAGCAACTTTTCTCATACAACCATGGGTCTAAAATGTTGTCTGTGCAAGATAAAACGAGTTAAAGTTATACTGGGCAGTCCTGCAAGGTTAGGTCAGTGCAGCACTCAAGCATGTATTATGAACGCCTGGATAGCTGGCCTTGAGCCACGTCTGCACTTAAATATTACCTTAGTAAAGGCTTTAATTTGGTGTATCGGTTAACCCTGTTTTCGGTCGCGTTTGGTCTCCACCTGACCTTGCAGGGCTCATCACCGGAATTTTCAAGTTTTCCGGCTTTGAACCTGAATAACTCTGTCACAGTTTGATTTCGAACGCTAATATTCTAACTTATTTTTGAGAACATATGGGGGTATATTATGTGTGAAAATGAGCGAAATCCGTGACTATCGATTTTTGACCAAAGTGACCCCCCCCCCTTAAAGAGTTTTCTCCGTATCCATCAAACATTGACAGTAAATTTTTGAAATTTATTTTAGACTTAAGATTTACTGCCTTCGCGAAGTTAAGTTCGCTAAAGTTTGGAGAAGTTCACATAATCTGCGAGAAGATTATGAGAACTTATAATCTTCAAACTTCGCGAAAATTATGCGAACTTCGCTAATTTCTTAACGAAATTCGCGAAAATTATAGTATATACTTATAGGTCAGTATTCGAGTATGTATCGGTTTTGGGCTGCATTTTATGAAGAGGCCCTTTATGGATTTTTGATGAGAGAGAGCTCACTCACATATTAGGACAAATTGAGTAAGAAATTTTGCAAACGTGTATGTTGATAAAAATTGCCAAGGCGAGAAGGTGAAAATTCCTTAAAAAGTAGGCGAAGCCGGAAATCTGAAGATGTATAGGTCTATTTACGCATGGAAGATTTGCTTAGAATCGACGCTTGTCTTGGGATGTGCTCCTCAAATTAAGGGGACGGTTTTAAACCCTCGAAACTCAGTAAAAATAAGCCAAGAAAGAGTTCAGAGTTCACAAAATACGTCGGTTTGGGAAAGGTTGAATTCCCTATCTCCCGCATCGTTTTTTCTATCTATGCACAGTGCTGTTTTAAGAGATTGTGCCTGGTTTAGAGAGGTTTGTGGAAGCTTATTGAATTATACTCTGCGTATATTCATCATTAATGCTGCTGCTGCTACATTGTACATATTGCATTGTGTCATGTTTTAAATTATTAAATCAGGTTGTTAAATCATGTTTTAAATTATTAAATTTTCTAGATTAGAAATTGTGTTTACGGGTTTTACTGAATTGCTTAGGTTACAAGGTTCTGCTGCGCTATGAAGGCATGGGCGATGACAGTTCATTTGATTTGTGGATGAATTTGTGCTCTGCTGATGTCCATCCTATAGGATGGTGTTCCAAGGAAGTTAAGCCTTTGGTTGCTCCAAAATGTAAGGATTTATTGTGTCGTGTCAACTGTACGATACGCATTATTAGATTTTCGCAAGAAGAGACCTTGGGTTGGAGAGGACGATTTGTTAGATAGAATAACTGGTTTTTGGCTTCGTAACCGTAATATTTTGAGCACTGTTTGCCTTTTTTCTAACAAAATATTCTTATATTTCTGTTGCTTTTGGTCCTGGCTTGGAACCTGCAGAGTTTTTTGGATGTATATATTAATAAAATATGTGTTGGTTCATTCTGTTGAGGTCGGAGCCAGTCCCTTAGAAATTATTTCTGAAATGGAAACAATCTGTATAAATTAATAAAATGCATAAAAGAGTATCTCGGAGAAAAGGACAGCATCCATTAAGGTTTAGCATAATATGCAACACGCTACACGCATATGTAGAATTACATAATTATGGCAATGTTCACAAAAATCAAAAATCGATTATTTTCTGGCAATTTCGCAAATGAAGTCCGATCGAAAAACTTTTGGAACTTATGGGACGGTAGTGTCCCCCTCTACATATGGTGAATTATGAGATTATCTCATTATGAGATGAATCATCAATCAGAAGAAGTATATAAGAGCATTTCCGGTTTTGAAATTGCAATTACTGCTTGAGCATACATGCGTAATAATACGTGAATCAGGAACCAACGCTTTTTGGAAGGAACGATAAGATTTTACACGCTAAAGATGCCGACCCTATCTTAAATCACTACTTATGAATATGAATAAGATGATACTTATTTATGAAGAATTACATCTTTATTAGCAAACTGTGTGCGAGGGCCCTGACCGAGCAAACATAAGAGACCTGCTGCGCTGCAGCAGGAAAAAACCTTATGCAGTATTATATTTATATAAAAGTTAAATATCCACAAAATATATTATGACAACGCCAATATGAGCCTCGTTTTAGGACATTCTCATGTTAAGCGGTTGCAACTTGTTTTCCTTAATTCAGAGTTTTTGCTTATAAACCTGCCTGCGAAGACTCATTTCACATGCGACGAAGTTACGAACTTTTTGTTCTTGTAAATGAATGTATTTTTATCGATTTTTCTTTAATGTTGCTTGCTTTATTATTTTTTATGTTGTTTAGGCGTTCAAGAGAAGCATCCTGATTGGAAGGGCATCCCGGAGTGGAAATCTTTCCTTTGCAAAAGTCTCACTGGGGCTCGAACCCTGCCTATGGATTTTCAGCAACGGGTAAATATTGAAACTGCTGAGGTCTTACTTGCTTACGTTTATGCATTTTATTGTGGGCTTCATGGGGCATTGTTGGGTATTTTTTATGCTATAATAGAAACAATTCCGTCAAAAATCCGGCTAGGCCGGAACATCTTTTCTACATAAATTTATGGTAAAATCGGGAAATTTGGCGTTTGAGGTTGTTGGGGGAGATCGGGATTTATGGAGGGGGAGTGAGGTTGCCGAATAAGAGGCGGTCACTCAATCCCCAGTAAAAATAAGCTAGTCTTACAGCTGATTTTACTCTTCGTGGCCGGAAATGTCTTCAAAACAATGGTAGCCACTCACATACATAGATCTATTTTTCTTACGATTCTTTCAAAAATACATTGTTGCTGTTGTTGTTGTTGAGGTCGGCAGAAGCATCGTGAGCCGCTCAGAGAGTGGCCCGCGCCAATGCCACCACACCCACTGGGTTATCGCAAAGAGTAGAGAGTGAGGGGGTCGTCTCTCCCAGGTACTTCACCCGGGCCTGAATCATGGCCGGGCAGTCAACGAGCCAGTGGATGAGTGTTTGTGGTTCCTGGCCACAATTTCCGCATATGGGGTCGAAACCGGGTTGAATGATAGCCCGGTATGCGGCAAGGCGTCGGCAGTGCCCTGCACGTGCACATTGTTGCTGTTGAGGCTGCACTTGGGATTCCGGCCTAGGCTTGACATTCTGTCGAGCGTTCCCTCCAGATCCTCGCGTATCTCTGGGAAATGGGCCTACTTTATTTGGAAAATTCTGGAGTGTCCTTGAAATTACTTCAAATCACTGGTTTTTAAAAAAACTAGCAGATAACCAAAGCAAGGTTTAACTGCCAGCACATTCACGTATTGATTCAGTTCAGTGATTGCTGACCAGCGGGCTTCCCACTTTATGTCAGCTGCGTTGGACACCTTTGACGTTGCATACCCTAGCTTATGTTATGTTAATGTTCGGTTTCAACCTAAAGATGTGGTGGCATGTATGCTGGTAACTGGTAACTGCGTGGTCTGGGTGCGCCTTCAAGAAAAATTATGAAAATTTTGTATAATTGTGACCCAAGAGCAAATTTAATCAGCATCTTCTGTGAATAATTTCAGTAATTTCCTTTTTCTGTCTCTGGAAAAAAAGTATATACGCACACGTGTGCACAAACCCAAAATTTTTCATTCATTTCAGGAAAAAAGTGTGTCATTGCGCAATTTTTTGTGAAAAATAATAAAAACACAGCCCGGAACATTTGTTCCGATACTTAGAAAACATAATTTCGTTAGATTTAACCTGCCCCCACCTACTATGCCCCTCGGAAAAGTTTGTAAATAATGCAAAATCGCCTGAAAGACTCAGAAAACATATATTTCTTTGTAAAAATTGTCAAAGTGGCGCTAGAAATATTTTTCAATTTTTTTCACCTCATCGGAACAAAAAGGAAAATACGGAAAAACTTTTCAGGTACTCTTTCCTCCCCCATCCCTGCTTCCTTCATTCCTTCCTTTCAGGTACAGGATTAATGCGTGAGGTTATCTATTATCACATGTTTGCCTAGAATTCAATTTTCTTTTCAGGTCTTGGCTGCGATAGACGTTCCCCTGCACGCTGGCATGCATGTGGAATTAGCGGACAGACGAAAACTGTCTCTTATCCGACCCGCCATTATCAAGGAAGTGATCGGACAGCGACTCCGAATTGTCTATGGAGAGGATAGTGCCGCTGTTCTGCGAGCTACACCGGTTAGTTCCAGTCGACTGGGTACTCTGGTAAGAAATGGGTGTAAATACAGAGGATCGAAACGATGTTCCAATTCAGTTGTATTTCAGTTTTCGAGGATGCAAATTTTGAGGGGGAAATTATTATTTACTGTGAAACATGACTCACTCCATTTGGTGCATGTCGTCTTGAAAGTCCTTAAACTTAAACTGATTCAAACTTTATGAAAAGATGTACTGTGATGACTTATTATGCAGTTATGCATAATTGGTTACCCTTTTCTGCTCATATTGTGTTGACTCGATTGTAGCGTTCAATATTGTCTATTTTAGAAATCCTCGGAACAGGAAACTGATGAATCTGAACTGGAAAACGAGTTCTATTGTCATATTCGTTCACCTTTACTTCATCCGGTCGGGTGGGCATTCCAAGTTCGCCATAAGATTGAATGTTCAGCCGGTGCGTATGTACTTAATTTATGTTTGTCACTCGTTATACGATTAATGTTCGGCCCGCACGTAAGTACCTCATTCAAGTTAGTTGGAGATTATGATTTTTGGTATTTTTTTGTATGTGGTCAAACGAGGATTGCTTTTTTGAGGGTAGACCAACCGTTTCAGATTGTTATGCAGCTTTCTCCACGAGTTTCAATTTTTTGCGTCTCTTTTGTTCTGATAGGTTATTGATCTGATTTTTGGTTTGAAACAAGCAGTCATTGATGGAGGTTGGTTTGGCTGTCTTTTCAGATTATCGAAACAGTTGTAAGAAGAAGATTAAATCCGGGGTGTACGATCCTGAAGATGTGTCACCAGATCTGTTTTCTAAGGTTTCGATTACTTGTTTACCTTCAGTGTTTCTGGTTTTCTTAGTTATTTGCAGTGCTTGGTTGGGTTTAGTCATTCAGTGTGCCCAGTTGAGGCCGATCTCCGTTACATACTGGGTAGTTTGTTGTTTTTATTCTGCTTTAAATTTTAGTTTCAACCACCTCTGAAACAGGCCAACCAAGATCAGAATTTGTTTCACTTCGAAGTTGGCATGAAGTTGGAAGCTGTTGACCCGTTGGACCTCTCAAGTATTGTTGTTGCCACTATCAGTGAGGTATGAGAATTGATACTTAGATCGGAAAAACATCAGATTGCTCTTTTGTTGAGTACACTATACATTATTTGGAACCCTTCCATACATTGCAGATGTATTACACATACACTTGTTAAGTTTTAAAAACGAAAAATCAATTCCAAACCTTGGTCAATAGTATGGTCCGTCTGTTGTAGCTTTACATTAGTTTTGTTTCATCTTACTTGCTGGTTTTTAAATTTTTATATACTAAAAACGATGATTGAATTTTGTCATTGAATGTGCTCGTGTTACGGTTATTCATTACCATAACTCCTGGGCTTATTCTAGTTTTGACGCCCCATAAACGGCCTTCCCCCCAAAATTTGCCCCCCCCAAAACCAGAGGGTATATGGATAGAACTGAAACAAATAATTGACCCCTCTTGGTACCAAATTTTGCCGTAAAAACATTTGTTTAGAAGGCCAAGTTTTCAAACATTTTCCGGCTTCGCCGGAGATTTGTACTAATTTTTTGCCTTTTTGAGCCCTGAATCTGTCTATTTCGTGATAAAAATCAACTTTTACATTGTATCCTGGAAAAATATTTTTAGCATATTTTTAGGAAAATTTTATCCCCCCCATTTCTCGTGTTCCTCGGCCCACAAGCCCCCCCCAAGAAAAATCTCTGGAATAGGCCCAGATATCCTGTAGCTGTTGATCTGATTATGTAGGTTTTGAGTGATGGCTATCTTATGGTATCATTTGATGGTACACTGGATTCCTTTTGTTATCATTCCACATCGCCCAGCATCTTTCCACCTGGTTTTTGTCAGCGGAATAACATTCAGTTGACTCCTCCTAAAGGTAATTAATCCGTCCGTCCGTCGTAATTGTCTTCACGGCTCCTGGGACTTGGAAACAAAAATATCAAACGTTTCTTGAAAAAATTGTTTTTGTCATGATTATCACAATCACGGGTAGAATCGTAAATTGTGCTAATGAATTGCTTTGCTATAGTTGCACAACGTGAGAATGACGCTCGTGCTTGTAGCGGACTAACGATAAATTTCTCCATTTTGTTGTTAAAGCTATTCTTTGAAGTCTTGTCACACATTACTGTCTGTGCCTTAATTCAATTACCTTACTATTTTCGTCATTCCGGTAGGTGTATGTATTGCCTTAGCTATTATGGGAACTCTTAAGCTATCGATGAGCATGTCCCTGAATTGACTCCAAAATTTTCCAATAAATGTTTGTGTGCACTGGTTTTCTTACAATTATCCGATTGTGTCTTGTTATGAAAATTTAACAGGTAGCAAACTCGCTGAAGTTGTTAATTTGATGCGAACCTGGAAAAGTTTTCAAGATTTTGTGTCCTGGCCAGTTTTTTGTTGTAAGCATTGGGCAAGATTCAAAAGACCGCTTTGTGTTTCTGGTTATCATTTTCGTACTGCATCCTGCTGGGGACTTCTGACCAAAAAGCATGCCTAGAAACTTGACGAACTTAACACGTTTGCGACAACTACCTCTGTACATTAAATTAAATTTGCACCTGTCAATGGCAAGATAAAACGTGTCTGGTACTACAGCAGTAAAGTGCCATTACGTTTTTGTTATTGTTGACCACATGCTGAGGTCAGTGGCATGGTCAGCGCACTGTTACCACCGGTGGGTAACAGTTGACTAAATGACACTCTATTCATCCCTAGGCATTGTTACCCATGCCGTTACCCATGGGTAGTTATCCAGTATGAGCGTTTCGACGTTCTGCATTGTTTATGTGATGTTGGACTGCAGTACTTGTTTAATGTTAGCTTATAACATCACATCTAGTCAACATTTAGGATAAAATGGCTAGCTGAAGCTTGGAGGGCAAGGCAAACAAACAGCTTTTTACACCAGGATTTGAATTGTTGTGTGGGTCTATTTGCCTTTATGGCAAATGTGGCCATCACATCGCAAGGCATCGCGCATGAGTTTTGCAAGAAAACTATACGACTTAGCAGTTTGTGTCCCCACAGTGTCATATTTACCCACCGGTCGGTGGGTAACCGCCCGCTAAAATATTATTTTTCTTTTATATTTGTCAATAGCCAAAAACTATTACATTAGACTCAGCCAATATCAGGACAGCTAGCCATAAGCAAGCATAAATTACCCACCGGTGGTTAACGATGACTAGCAGTTATAGCGCGAAATAATACCCACTGGTGGGTAACTTTGACGCGAGCGTGAATGAATTTACACTCTGTCCGATACGCCCGTGGCATTGCTCTGGGTTCTAAACTTGTATTTTGTATATTTTTGCAGGCTCAACTGGCAAATTTAGTTGGCCTGAATATTTAAAACAGACTAAAAGCGTCGCTGCTCCTGTTGCTATGTTCGATACGGTAAGCACGTTCGACAAATATTAATAATATTTCTATTGTTTCTGCAAGTCTGTATATTCCGCTTGTTTTCTTTCTTCATAGATTCTAATGAATTCGTGTGTTTTTATATAGACGCTAGCGAAGCAGTCGGTGTTGTTAAATACGTACACCATTTTTCTTATTTTTACAGTCATTGATCTCTCACAAGCTTCGCGTCGGAATGAAAGTGGAATGTACAGATCTGATGGACCCACGATTGGTCTGTGTTGCCACTGTGGCTGAGGTGCGTAACAGCAGGTTTAGATTATTATTTTGCGTATGGGCGTCCCCTACGCACAAGGGGCGTAAAGCCCGACTGGAGAAAGTGTTGTTTTGGTGGCAGCTAAGTATATAGTGTACCCGGAGGGTAAAAAAATTACCATAGTAAAGTACACGACATGTTGGGCATATTCTACTAGGGGGAAGTAGGGCCATTATTTCTCCCAAACACCCTTTTCCATAATCGTTCCTTCAGAAATCTCCCTCCAAAAAAGAGTCTGTCGTACCTAATTCCCAAAAACAATCTCTGATTACCAAATTTTCAAAAAATTCGGCATTGCCGGAGCCTAGCATACGCTGCAAGTATCACCATACTTTTGGATCGAATTAAAACATCAATTTATTACACTAGGCGACCTGCACTTACCGCGCACATGATTTTTCTTGATGAATAAATCTTTTCGTAAGTTTTAGTTTTTTGGCACCCCATCTTTTTCGCCAACCGCTAAGTAAAACATAAAATGTTACGTATTTACTGGTCTGTGTGGTTTATAAACCGAAAACAAAATTATTGCCCTTTTTGAATCAAGTTAATCAATAAACTTTTGTGTGATTTCCACGCTGACTAGATTCACCATTCTGTTCCAAATGCTGGTTTGTGCCATTTTCAGCGGTGTTCGGCAAAAATATTTAGCAAAAGTGAGTAAAAATAACATAATCATAAAATTCAAGCTGAGCTGAATCCAACGATATAAATGTTTTGTTGCTACGATTTGTATTGCGCCAGCAATGAATTTTTAAACAATATCCCTTATTTCAGCTGGTTTTTGGCTCTCTTTGATGTTGCCGCCGTGATTTGACTGAAGCAGTGTAAGCTAGCAAAACCAGCTGAAATAAGGGATATTGTTTAAAAATTCATTGCTGGCGCAATAAAAGTCGTTGCTACAAAAGCTTTATATCGTTGGATTCAGCTCAGCATGAATTTTATGATTATGTTATTTTTACTCACTTTTGCTAAATCTCCTTTGCCGAAATTTTTGGTCAAAAAGTGGTATTTTTCAAAAAATCGACTTTCAAAATTTGAAATACCACATATATCAGGTGAAAGCGGGCGCCTAGGCGGTCCTGAAAATCTAATCGAAAAAATTTTTCCGTTGAGCGAGTCGCGAGTAATCCCAGTCAAAGTTGCAAAAAGCGGCAAACATCAAAAGAAATGGAAAAAACGAAATTTTGGAATAAAATGCTTATTTCTCAACCGATGTTTTCGTTCTTGTATCAATCGATGCGTCTTCGGACGGGAAAATTTTTCCGAAAGAATGAGCTGAATAGCTTGAACGGTCAGAAAAAATTCTCTGAAAAACAGATTATTTTAAAATTTTTGAAATTTTAAAAAATTTTAAATTTTATAAAGATTTGTCTCGCTGCAAGGATTCCTAAAATATATGGTTTTGTGGGGTTACGACGTATATTGAGTTCACTGGAGGCCTTACAGATTTTGTACACATATTTTTGTGCCACACTTTAGTTGTCTTTGGAAAAATTACGGCAATACATCCTTTGCACCAAAGTGAGACGAACTTCAAGTGTGCTGCTCAATGATATAGCCTAACACGGATGGACGCACGGCAATTGAGTTCGCCCTGTGCTCCTGGTCCTTCCTCAGACATCAAAACGGCAAACCAGCCAGCTGACAAATGTTTCAGTCAGCAATTTGTACAAGTAGCCAATCCGTTAGTATTCTGTCTTTTTCTTGTTTTATCTTGTTATTTCAGGTTATGAGTATTTTAGGTGAAAGGACGGCTTCTAAGAATTCATTTTGACGGATGGGAGGATTCATTTGATCAATGGGTGGATTGCTATGCACCTGATTTGTTCCCTGTGGGATATTGTGAAATGATTGGACATCCCTTGGAAGCCCCTAAAGGTTCCTGTGATGCAATTGTTTAACTTCGTAATTTACATGTAATTACACAGTGTTGGACACGTGCAGGTAGTTGTGTACTAATACAAATTCCTCAACTCCATATGAATTTATTTAGGACCGGCTTTTCTATTCCAAATATGATAAAGGTCTTTCCTTACACGTGTAACCTTCCATTCTCTCATCATCCTTCTCTAAAATCAATGCAGTTTATGTTTCAGCTGATACTCCTTCTTCCACATCAAAGAAGAAACATAAACTGCCTGGCGCCTCTTCACGTAGCAAAGCCAATGCTGCCGCTGCAGCTGCTGCCAGTACGTCATGGCCTACAAATGTGTTTTATTCTATGTATTGTGTTTGTAGTACGTAGTGATGCAAGGTATGATCAGTGGATAAATGTATTGTGTTGGGGCGGAATAGATAGAACCGTATTTATTTCATCAAGATTGCTCATTCGTCAAATGTGAAAAAATTTCAAAATTTTAAAAGTTAAGAGTCGGCACCCACACAGAGGCACACACAGTGGAAGGGTAGATATCCCCATTTTTTGTCTGAAACTCGCCTGGGGTTTTTGGGGGGTGACGAATAAAACTTCATTGCGTAGAAAATTAGAAAAAACGGGAACCTTTTCGCCTCTACAACTCTGACATATCGCAATGTCTATGAATTCACGGCTCTGCAGAACAAGTACAACGTGTTTGCACTACGTCAGCAGTGCAAAATTTTATTAGTACAGTAGTGAACAGTAGTTTAGTTTAGTACAGCTAAAGTTGACACTTAAGAAAATGATCTGCAAGTTTTAAGAGCATCTATAAAAATCCTACTTCCTAATTCCTGTCATGTCTAGTGAAAGCGACCCCGCTAAATACTAGAAACCTTCGTTTGCTTGAATGCTCAGGCCCAGCACGTGCACATGTCTGGTCTGCCAGGTCTGAGGAGTGCAGACATTAGATTCTATGAGCCTAACTTTAGCCCAGTTTAGCCAAGTATTGCTAGGATAGGATATTGCTCTTTATTATTATTATTATTATTTGAGGCTCTGCTTTTGAGTGCTGTGTTAGAAGTTGAGAACATAACATTTTCGTTTCTTTCTTTCTTATGCTTTTTGTTTGGTCTGTTGAAGAACGTCGCAAAGCATCGAGTTGTGCCTCTCCTAACACTGTGGATGATCTCCTGATTCGTGCTGAATCAGCCTGCGCTGTGTCTACTTCCAGCGGACCTCCGACTGCGCCCTCTCCTTCTCCCTCTCCCCTGAGGGCTCCGTCCACCTCTGCAGGGGGACCCCCGGTTTCTGACCCTTCCACTGTTTTACCGGAAGTCTTGACGCCCCAGTCCGATGGAGGTCCAGCCCTGACAATGCCCTCGGACTGTAAAGGAATTTTGCCGGCCAAGTGGACCCTCTGTCAGCTGAAAGCCTTTCTAACCACAAATTTAGACGACGCTGGGGCTGTGGAGAAATTGTTGGCTCAGGTTGGTCTGAATAATGGAAAATGGAGCGGACACTGCATGCTATGATCTGTTATCAGCAAGAGTACAAATATAAGAGTGTGACATCTGGCAGGCTCCCTGGTATCAGCGGCAGGTACAGACTCTGCCCGCTAATGGCTTAAACCCCCGCTAACGTGTATCTTTACTTCTAACAAATTAACCTCTATGTTTGCTTTCTAAAACTCAAAACAGACACATTTTAGTCGACGCACAGCGTCTGTGTTTTCGAGCTTTAACACGTAAAGATACGACGACTGAGTATACACAGAAACGTGTACTGGTTACTGTGGGGATCACAGATTACACCTTCGTGGGCTGGGATCTGGAGTTAGCGTGTAGACATGTAGCATGCACCTGTTGCTGGTAACGATAGCCTGTCAGCTGTCACAGTTTATGTGCACTTGGTTATCACTATCATTATACTTGCTTGTCAACCACTATACTTGGTTATCATAATGGGGCTTCGAACAGAAGTGCGAAATTTCCCCCTTTTGGAAAGTGAATTCATAGTTACTCGCCATTTATGGATAGCACACAGTCAATCTCGTTGCAGCAACCCCATATAGGTCTAAGTGAGAGAGAGGTCTCTGAAATGTCATTGGTATGTGGTTGTAGATGTTTTGTCTTTTGTGATTTCTGAGTGTACTTCGTTTTCATTTTGTCAGAGTATTTTTAAATAAATTAAAAGTTGGAAGAAGGCGAGTTGTACGTATTATGAAGGCTATTGTCCCGTTTTGATTTACGTATTTGTTTCTAGAAATTGAGCATTGGAGAATTTCTGAATCTTAAGGAGGAAGCTATGGTTGCCTTGAAACTCTCAAGTTCAACTGTACTACGATTGAAGGACCTGATAGCCCAGTTGAATTTGGTTTCTATTTAATTTGCGTTTTACGTTATAGTGTCTGTTATTGAAACATTTTTTTTATTTCTAATTGAATGTTGTTTAACTTGTTAATTTTTCTAAGTTTATTCTCTCTGTGTGTAAGTATTCTCACATGGTGTACATACTTGTATCATAGCTTTTAAGTTTTCACTGTGCATGCTTCAGTTAGCTGTGCTGTTTTAGCTCTGGGTTTTGTTTGGAGGTGGGAGGGTGCCGACTAGAAGGAGGACCCCAGAAAAACTGGGAGGAAATAGTAGGTGCAGAAATTCATGAAATGTTAGAGTATTTATAGTTAGTGTTCTAGCTAGCAGTTCTAGCGAAGGGCTAACGTTTGAATCTTTGACCACGAAATCCTTGAAATTTGGCAATTCTTTGGGGATTTGAGCATGAATTTGACGGAGCAACTAAAGAATGAGATGGGATGCACTGAATGTGTAGATGAAGTGGAAATAGGACGAAGAGCTAGAGTGTTGGAGTAAAATCTCAAGTGTGGGTCCACCGCTGTAGTTTTAGCCATGAGGATTTTAGAAAATAGTAAAGTGTATACCTGCATAAATTTCTAGTTTTCATGTTTTTTGCTGTGTTGGCGATTTTGTCATTTTTTGCATTTTTTTCAAGAAGGCCATGGGTCTTGGATTTATTTTATTTTGCCAACACATTGAACGTCGTTGAATGTATGAATTGTATAATATGTAATAGTAGAAGAAATAGTGTGCCCGCTGCAGATAGTTTGACACGAAGAAGGTACTAGTGCATAACGTTGACCGATTTTTGATTTAGGTCCTGGACCGTTCTGGCGGCCTACCCAAAGTTGGTCAGTCCAAATGGCCGTTTTCGCAGAAATTTCCAAGTCCCAACTTTACAGGAAATAGTCAAAAATAGGCCTAAATATGCTGTTTTGGGCCATCTAGTGGAGCGCATATAAGGGTTATCGGGCGCGCTGAACACTATGAGCATTAGCGCGGTGCGGTGCTGCTATCGTGCTGCACTGTTATGCAGCATCCATAGATCGCTGGCTGTAGACATACTGTAAACGGTTAAACATATTAAATTAGGTGTGTAGGTAGCTTAGGACATAGCGAATGAATATAGTTACATTGACAGTATAGTGGCTTTAATCCCTTTGATTCAGGATACAACCGCATACATAGCCCAACGAGTCAAATGTAATGATGACGGCGGACAATTTTGTTGTTTGTTTTTGTTGGACGAGGAGGGAAGAAAAACGGACACCGAAATATTTTAGGGATTTGACTTGTAAATATTTTTGATTAACTTAACTCTCAGTCATAGTTGCAAACATTAATTAGAGTGGCTCGAACTGACCTTGAAGACGGCTTTTCAATTTTTTGTAAATAGGTTTTGGTTATTTCTGTGAATATTCTTTAAATTTTATAAGTAGGTAATAATGAATTTTCAATCTTCGTTGCACAGTAATATGTGGAACCTGCTGCTGCATTACCGGTTTCACGGATTTTTCCGCGGTAAAAATTTTCTTTCAAAAGATTGATTAACGAAATTTCTTCCCGGTGATTAACGTCTAGAAAATGAAGTACGTAATGAAGTGATGATTCCCGGTGATTAACGAAATTTCTTCCTGGAAAGGCTTCAATAGTAAATCCTTTGTCCCCAGAAAATTCAAAAGTAAATTCTTTTTTCCGAAAGAAACTTCGTTAATGCAGCATTCTGCTCGGTGTACTCATTGTACGTATTTTTATCTAAGTGTTCCTTATTTTATGTTACGTATCTGATGATTTTCGTATTTTGTTACGTAGTCTTTCTTAGTTATAAGATTATCCTTCGTGGGGAGAAAATTTCACTAGACAAATTTGTCGGGAAGGGGGTGCGAGTTGTCGCTGGAGAAATTTTTCTGTGGCATCGCATCTCTGACTTAGCTGTGGTGGTAAACGTAGTTTTAATGCGCTCGGTAGCTGTATAACTGTAAATCAAAGAGCACGTTATGAATATTATAAGTGACTCAGTCCAAGATAATATTTAAGCTTACTTTTTGCTACGAAAAGCCAGATTGAAAAACTGTTTTCGGATTTGTGTTCAGCGACCCTGAAAGCCCTTGTATCCAACTTTTCATGGAAATCGGAGCCAAAAACGTTTTTTGTCCCCCTTGCCCCCCCCCCTTAAAAACGTTCAAAATTTAATTTTTTTAAAATTTTAAGTTTTTGTCCCATCAATCAAAAATATGTTCAAATGTCTTACCAAATATATATACCAAATTTGAGCTCAATCCGTTAAGTTTTGCGAATATTAGACACAGGTATGCGTATACGGAAGAATCACCACCACCACCTCCCCCCCCCTCGGAAATGTGTACCCACTCAGTACCCATGTTTACGTGTTAAGCTCGAATTCACAACGACTGCTTGCATCGAATTTGATCGTTTCGAGCTGAGCTTTAAACCTCAAGGATTGCAGGCGAATTGGTTTGAAGTGAAGGTACACATTTGTGGGGTGGGTCAGCCGTTAGCGAGCAGATCATATCTCGAGAACCGATAACAATGAATGAGCTTACCTGCAGTCACATCCTTATCTCTTATGTGCTCTAGGTATACTGTCATATGTACTATTGGTAAAACATAATACTTACAAAGCTAGGTAGAGTCTTTTTGCGGCCCGACCCGACCCTGCCCGGCTCGTCTTGTGAAAATGTTTCTCGGTCCTCCCGGTCCGGCCCGTCGAAATTTCGTTTTTTCCCAAAACGCAAACTTAATAAACATGCATGGGTTTTTCAAAATACGATCCGTGCTTTTCAGTGTTTTTCTAGGATAAGGTGTTGTGTGCTGTAAGTTCTTATTTGAATTTTATATTGTTACTGTTTTCTGTAAAGCGTTATAGTATTGTTGGTTACATTTGGTCGTTACTCGTTTTAATTTTTTGTCGTGATTTTTATAATTCTGCCAATCTCGAAGTTCGCTGTATTTTAAGCCTTGCTTTGGTGATGTCTAATAAAAGGAAGAGTAAGACACACACACATCTCGCTTCTTAATGTAATATGCGACCTCCGAACATTCTGGGAACTCTGGCAATGGTCAAAGTTTTTTGGGGACGGCTTCTCAACGTGTAAACATACGATGCGTGTGCGATGTGGAAACAACTTACATTTTGCAAAAACGGTGCTTCCGCAGAGTACTATTATAACGTGGGATATCAAAGTCTTACAGAAATAATTTTCGCATTATCACTATATTGCCAAGAAAGAGTTTTTAGCCGTATAAAAATTACTTATTTTCATTTGCCCATTTGCTTACAAGTCTGGCGACAATACAAGGTATTTTAGACAAATCCTTTTAAATTATTATTATTTAAGTTATTTTTAATCATTTAAAAGTTTAAAACTACTTAAATTAAAAATTAATGTACAACTTATTACCTTTACAATGTTACACTAACTTTTCGGAATAGCTTGTTTTTTCATAAATGTCAGCGTAGTATGGGTGTGCACAATGAAAATCTGGCGTCCACTAGATTTTGATTTTTGACCTTGATTTTATTTCGGGCATGGGCATACATTAGAAACAGCCAAGTGTCTGCTCTTCCTATTATAAACGCTTGGTAATGTTAATAAAGAACAGTTTTTGTTGAGTTGGGTAGAGTACTAGAGTTACCCTGGACTGCACCAAAAAAAGTTTAAGAATAGCTGCGGAATAGCAGAAGGATAATTCAGATTTTTGAATGGGAAATCAGTAGTTAACCTTCTGCTATTCTGCTACTATTCTTAAACTTTGTTGGTGCAGTCCAGGGTTAGAGTTGTGCCGTTAAGAAATTTTCCGGGCCGGGCCCGGGCCTGCTGAACCAACCGGGCCGGGCCGAGCCCGGCCCGGGCCCGGAGGCCCGATTCAAGGGCCGGCGGGCCCGGAGGCCCGGTCGGCCCGGTGAAAGCCCGGTATACAAAAAACAGTGCCAAACAATAGTGCTATTTATTGCATTGCAACTTGGACAACTCCTGGGAGCTTAATTTGACTGTCTAGTAAATGCATTTCGGAAAAATTTTGAAATATGCACAACAAAAATTTGAGCGGGCCTCACCGGGCCGGTCCGGGCCTCCGAGGCCCGGCTCGGGCCGGGCCTTCGCGGCTGACCGGGCCCGGGCCTTCGCGGCTGACCGGGCCCGGGCCCGGGCCGGGCCTGCCGCTCCAAATACCGGGCCCGGGCCGGCCCGGTGCAGGCCCGGCCCGGAGCCCGAGGCCCGATTCAAGGCCCGGGCACAACTCCAACTAGAGTGTAACTTCAATATGCAGCTTATTATGTAGGTCGTTTAAAGTAAAGTATAGGTGTCACTCATAGGTCTCTGCATTGAATGTGTTAATACTATCAAGAGTTTACAATACCAAGAGTAAGACACTCAGCTCTTCCTAATAGAATAAGCTTGCGAGATGCTCGAAACATTAATGCCAAAATCTCGGGGGGGGGGCTTCTCAGCGTGTAAACATACAGCGCTGACATTTTTCAAAAAGGGCGTTTTCGACAAATTAAATACTATAACTTGAGCTAGGAAAATCGTACAGCAATGTTTATATCATTATGTTGCGTAGAACGAGATATTTTTAACGATATAAAAATTATATAGTTCGATTTAGGCAATCCCTCATAAATTCAGCAACAACGTAACCCATTTCTAAGAAATGATGAAATTCCCAAAATTTTCGTGGTAAGCATGCTTTATTGCCGGTTTTATAATAGATTACCCAAACTGAACTAAATATTTTAATATCGTTAAAAAGATTTCGTTCTTCGCAACATAATGATATAAAAATTATTGCTGTACGATTTTCCTAGCTCAAGTTGATAGTATTTAATTTGTCGGAAACGCCCGTTTTTAAAACATGTCAGAGTTGTATGTTTACAATTTTTTTTTGAGTTGGATTTTTTTTTTTGGAAAGCTGAGTGTTTTCTTTTGTTTTTTAATTTTTGTTTTTTTTATATGCCTTGTTTTTTTCTCCTGGTTTGGGCCCGACCGGTGGTAATGTGTGCTACTGTTTCCCAACATGCTGGATTTCCCCTGGTCCAATATTAACACTAGTGATGTGAGTAGGGTCGGATCGGCATGATTTTTCCGGATCGCCGAACCGGCAAATGTGGCAAAATTTGAAAATTTGTACTACTTCGAAGAAATTTTCAAAATCCTTCATTTGAATTTTGTTCAAATCTTGAATTTTTGTTGTTTCTGTAGTTTTCACTAGTTTACAGGATTAGTCTACAGGATACGCTGATAATGCAAATTGAGTATATAAGGGCGACAGTGATCATAATTTTTGAAGACTTGAAGAAGAATTTTCAGTCTTTCAACACCCCGTGGGTAGTTTTTTGTAACGACCGCTCACAGCCGAAAATTTTGGAAGCGGACGCCGCCCCCCCCCCCTTTTCCATTAACCTAGTAAAATTTGCAGGTTTTGTCTTGTAAAACCTACAGGTTTGGTATCTGATTTATGATTGTAAAAAAAGTCGAACAAAACTACAGGTTTCTTTAGTATTTTCTGCAGGAAACTCCTGTAATAAAAACTACAGCTTTCCCCAGCAGTGATGGAACCGGGTCACTTAGGCTTGACCCGGTGACCCGGTTGAGCCCTGACCCGATGACCCGGTGACCCGGTTTCCCAGAAAATTCAAAAATCTGCAAAAAATTTTTGATTTTGCCTAGGAAGGCTAAATTTTTGGCATCCATGTTCCATCATTACCCAAACAGAATAACTAATGACATACATATGTTTGCTCTAGGTTTTTTGAAAAGTATTTAACTCGAAAAAAAAAAAAGCATATCCCCCCCCACTTTTTAAAGATTATCTCTCCCTCACACCAAATCCCACCCACCTTATCCCCCCCCCCCCCCGTCCCCCCCCCCAAAAAAAAAAAAACCCCCCTCTCACCCCAAAACACACACCCACCTTCCCACCCAACCACCCCCCTCAAATACCTCCTGAAAGGGTTAATAAAAATAAATAAATAAATAAGAATAATTTCTAAATTAATGCAGAAATGAGTTGGCAAAACCAATAATTTATCCGTTTGCGAAATTTTGGGAAATCAATCCATGTAATGGTGAAAAGTGTAAAAAGTGCGGTCCAAAAACACGGAGTGCTAAAAAATGGTAAAAGTTGGGTTTTATGTTGTACTGCGTACATTGTTCACTTATCTTCAACATCTGTACCTTGGTTGTGAAAACAACCTGCAAACCAGAGTACAAAATTGATTTATGCAATAATAATGAAACTGATAAAGCTGAGCAAAAATATGACATATACAGACAGATTCAAATAACCTCAAGCTGCGAAAATGCTCAAGACCAAAATATAAGAAAAAAGCAAATTAATATTCCATAAAATTTTAGCTTGGCAAGCCAAAAATTTCAAAAATTTATGCTGAATTCAGAAAACCGGGTCAAGACCGGGGCGAAGCTCTTGACCCGGTGACCCGGTCCAAAAAGTGACCCGAACTGATCCGGTGACCCGGCGACCCGGTGACCCGGTTCCATCTTTCCCAGTATTTTCTACAGGAAATTCCTGTAAATGTTACTGCTCGAGAGGTCGGTAAAAAATACAAAAGTGACTTGTGGAAAATACATGAAGCTCCGCTAGTGACTGACTGCACAGGACCACTTTTGTAGAAAACTACAAGAATTCCTGTAGTTTCTACAAGAGTCTTTTTAAGAGTGTGCCTCGGGATTGAATCACGGGAAATATTTAATATTAATTATTTAATTTATTAAAAATATTTAATTTCTCCAACATTTTACCACATTCAAAATTTTGTATCCGTGATCAAATAGAGATATTCCAGTCCAGGTGGATATTTTGCACTTGCATTTGAATGATAGGATATTATTTAAAACCTAATTATGAGCTGGAACCAATACCTAAAAATTTCCAATTTCTCGAGTTAACTATTCATAGATGGAAGCAAGAGTACATAATAGATAAGAGTATGACAACAGGCAGGCTGTCTGTAATTAGAGCAAAAACTATGCTATGCGCGCTATCGGCTAACCCCCCCCCCACAAATTGACCCCCTCTCACACCGCCCCTATATGGGTACGGGGTCCAAACGGGGGTCGCTCACTGCTTTGCATAATTACACGTTATAATTAACCGAGGCCTAATTTGGGAACAGGGTGCAAGCGTGTATGTTTAACATATGCATGTAGAAAACATACTAAGCGAGTGAGCGACCCCCGTTTGGAACTATGTACCCATATAGGGGCGGTGTGAGAGGGGGTCAATTTGTGGGGGGGGTTAGCCGATAGCGCGCATAGCATAGTTTTTGCTCTGATAACAGAGAGCCTGCTTGTTGTCATACTCTTATCTATTATGTACTCTTGATGGAAGTTTTTATGAATCTCGGGAACAGGTGACATTTCTGGGATCTAGTTGTATTACAAAGGTTGTTCAGCTCGCCAAGGCCTTTCGAGTTAAGAAGACCCATTACTCCATAACTGTTGGTGATGGAAAACACTTAAATCCGGAAAAATCTCGTTTTCATTAATTTGGGAATCGAGTGCATTTTGGTAAATGATTGTATTAAACGTGCTCAGATTGTCAAGAGCTTTTAAATGATAACCAATAACCATATCGTGAGCATTAAAATATCTACGTTTTGAAAATCCGTTACTTGGGTGTTCTTTGGCTGCAAAGGTTGACTTAAACACCCGAAAATAACAAATCGTTATTTTTCAAAATGACTACACATCATTCTGCAGCTGCAGTTTCTGATAAGGACTTTCAGATAGAGCTGGGGCCGGTTCCACTAGAACCGGTTGGAACCGGAACCGGAACCGGAACCGAACCGGAAGGATTTTTAGAACCGGAACCGGAACCGGTAGAATTTGGAACCGGCCGGTTCCAGGCTCAAAAAGTGAGATTGAACTAAAATTTTTGCCAACTGTAAAATTTGCAAAAGTTGAATTTTGGGCCTGGATCTCATAATTTAGCATCACTTGATTTTGATGTATGATTCTCTTGTCTCCGCAGCTGAAACTGGAACTGCATTGTCACCAAGAATCATTAGCGAATGATTCGAAATCTGCGATTACATCATACGAATGTTCGAATAGTTGTTTACATCTCAAGATGTAGTCAACGAACAACTCGATGAACGAATATTCTAAACATTTGTTTTTTCCATTTCCCACTTAGTTAATTGCTTTAATATTACAGAAGATTTCTGTATTGTTTGCAGGGTTTCGACTCGAGCTAAACTGAATCTGTAATGACCAGTATGTGTTGATGGTAGTATTTGCAGCAAACATTGAAAGACAGCAAATTTATCCAATTTTTGGAGTTCAACGATAATTTTTAAATTATTTTAAAGCTTACCTAAATTTAATAGTTTTAAAGCTGCTACAAGTATGCAGAGTACGGCCGTCTCAATTCAAGTGTTCGACTTGGACATGCGACAAGTTTTGAACATGGATTGATTTCTCGACGTGTGGGAAGCTAAAGAAAAGCGATCACAGCTCACGCTACAAAAAGCGCTTCCCGAGGGCTATTTGTTCTGAAATTGCTTAATGTTAATATTAACCGTAACAAGCTCAATATTTTGAGAAAATGTAAACTTTGTCAAATTTTCACCAACAGCTTCAAGTTTGGAGGCTTATATTTCTCCCTAACAAAATGACAATACAAAACTTAAAAATTTCCCTCAGCGAGCAGTTTTCCCAAAAATGTGCGCGTAAAGCCGCTTTCTAATTACTGGAATGAGTTGAGAGGAATCCGTATTCATAAAAATCTAGCCGCCATGTTCAGAATTTCGTATCTTCGTTGCTGTGCTTAGGCAGAGATGCCGCAGAGCAGACAGACCAAATCGAAAACCAAACCAAACCAAAATCAAACAAGCTTTGAAAAACCAAATTTCTTTATATATTATCTCCTAAACCGCGACTATAAGTTTGTATATAGTTTATTATTTTCATTAATTTCATCAGCTTTTTGCTTTCGCTTTTGCTTCCAAAGCGAAGGACGCTTTCAATTATTCTTTTAACTCAAGCTGGAGTCAACATCAACTCCGAAGAGCAATTAAATTTTGCAGGCGCAGAAACATTTGAAAACTGCTAGTCCCTATTTTCGTTTTTCAGGAACTTCGGCTTTTGGCACAAAATTCGTAAGAGTGAAGGTACATAAATAGAAAGAGGTGTTGGCATAATTAATCTGTTAGAACTAAATAGTTAGGTAGAGGTGTCTGTGTGTGAAAGAAAGCAGCCAATTCAGCACTAAAGTAAATTTTAATATTTGCTATCTTTCAAAATTCAAATATTTTTACTACATTTAAAATTTCTACAAATATCCTGCGGAAGCGAATGTAATTTTGATAAAAGAAAATTAAAACTAAGCTTTCAGCATTTCTTATAATTCTTTGGAACGTTTCCCAGCTTTTAAGATTTCTTTGGGTATGGTAGGCGCTGTTGGTATACCGCGCTGTTTGTTCATTTTTTCAAATAAAATCCATAATTTCAGGTTAGGCATAATAAACATTTTGGTACCACAGTAGCATTGAACAGTCAACTGTGGAAACAATTTTGTATCTTATGGTAAAAGCAAATAAAGGTTTCAATGTTGGGTATGGCAGTTTACAAGATGTCCAGAAAACGTTCTACAGTAACAAATCGAAAATTAATATTAAAAAATTGCGAAAAACAGTTGTCTAGTTGTTTGATATGTTTAATCCATTTGATTTATAGCATTGCTTCTTCATTTTGATTGTATCAGCCCCATAGGAGACCTACAACAAATGTTAAATAAGAAAGAAAATTATCACTGCAAATTTTGTACTTGGAACCGGGAACCGGAAGCTAGAACCGGAACCGGAACCGGAACCGGTACCCTAGAACCGGAACCGGAACCGGTTTTGAAAATTGGAACCGGCCCCAGCTCTACTTTCAGAATTATTCATTATTCCGGGGCGAAGTTTGATGAAGAGTTGCAAAATAAGGGGAAATCGGAAAATATAGCAATTTAAGTGCCTACAATTGCAAATTAACATTATGGTCGGATTGGATCGGATCGGATCGCCGGCCATTTGCCGGATCGGATCGGTAGTTGATTTTGGCTGCTGATCCGATCCGATCCACCCCGAAAAGATGGCAAAAAGATGGAAGCGTCACCTGAGACAGACCCCGAAAATGTTTTAAGAATTGGAGATATCGGTTTTAAATTCGAAGAAACTTCTGGAATAGATCGGATCGGTTAAATTTATAGCTGCACGATCCGATCCACATCCAGACAGGGGCCTGATTTAGGTAGGGGGTCAGCCGATAGCGTGCAGAGGATGTAGCAGGCTTGTAATGCATAGCTTATGACGCTTGTCATATTCTTATGTATTATGTACTCTCGTTTGGTCCGCCGATATTACAACGTCATTGTGGAAATTTTAACAGCGAAAGAAGCTATAGAAGCAAGCTCTTGTCTTGGTTGTTGGCTATTAGCAGGCTCTCAGTAGCTCGACAGCTATCCGAGAACCGCACGCTCCACTTTTTGTGAAATCTAGTGTAAATAAACAAGGTTTTTTTCTTGCTGCTTTGGGCAATAAAACATGTACGCTATAGCATAGAGAAGGTAAGAGAGAAAGTCTCACATTATGGATACATCTTCACTCGGGGAATGGAATTCCTGATTTCCCGCCATTATTAAGAAGAAAAAATCAACCTGAAAAAACTAGAAAGATGCACTACGGAGTATTTGGGATTACGTAACAAGGAATCTACATTGGATATGAAGTAAGTAAGGAATGAAGTAAGTAAATGAAGTAAGGAATTCCGAAGGGAATTCATATTGAACGAAACAAAAAAGAAAAAGAAAAAGGGGGCTCACGAAGCCCATAGTAGGATCCAAAGGGATCCGTATTGAACATACATAATGAAGAAGGATCCGGTGGGACCCGTATTTAGATTTTGTTTGTTATTTATTAGTTATTACTTTTTATCCATAAGCTTCTTTTTGATACATTCATTTTCCGTATAATTTCTGTGTTATTGGACATCGCTTTCATAAAATTTGATTTTATTGTTCTGTTTGTGTAGTCTCGGAGTTTAAATTCCTTAACACATTTTATCAGACCTGCTTCGAGATCCGATATATTATTACAAATATTGAATACTCTTTGGATTTGACTATGAATCGTGTTATTTATTATATGGTTGCTTATATTTGAGGTTTTTGCAGGGTAGCGTATTACTTTAAAATTGTAAAAATCTCTTTTGTCATAAATTGCTATTGTTGCTTTGTTATTTGATATATTTATATTTAAATCTAGAACATCTGCCTGTTTGTTGTTTTGATTTACTTGATTCAGTTCGAGTTCTAAGGGGTATATGTAATTCCGTATTATATCAAACAAATTTTTATCATTTATACTTGTTATATCATCTATGTAACGGTGGCAATATTTAAGTGCCTCTAATAGTGTTTTATTATTTCTGTTTTTCATTATGTATTCGTGTTCGAATTTATGTAGCACTAGATTGGCTAACGTGGGTCCTGCATTAGTTCCCATTGGTATTCCTTTAACTTGTTTATATATTTTATTACCTATAGTAAAATAACTGGATTCTAATAGAAGTTTTATCATATCTGTTAGTTGTGTTTTATTTATTATTTTACTGTCTTTAGTTGTAATGCTGCCCCATCTGGCCTTGTAGTTATCAATGGATATGTGGGATCTCATAGATTCTTTGAGGATTGTATCTAGTGAGTCTAAAATTGTGGTAAAGCCTAGAGATGTATATAATGTAGTAAAATCAAAGGTATTAATTTCTTTCATTTGGTTTATTTCATTTAGTTGTTTGATATCGTTTATTATAGGTCTGTTAGAATTGATTACCCAATAAGTTTTACAACCCGTTATTTGTTCAAGTAACTTACTATATCTCGCACGTGATTTTGATATTAAAGTAAGTGCTTTGTGTATCTTGATAGATAATTCTTTTAAGATAGAATTTTTGCTAGCTATTATTGTACGGAATTTTATGGGATTTTTATGGAATTTTGGTATTAGATAAATAAATGGTAGTTTATTTAAGTTTGCTTTGTTGTTTAGGTTTACGTGTGTATATCCTTCATTAATTCGTTTGATTATGTCGCTAGTTCTTTCATTTATTTTTGTATAAGTATTATTGCTGGTGCCAATTGCTCCGAGTTCCTTAAGCGTTTGTTCTATGTAAAATTGTTTGCATATGATAGCGATATTTTGATTAGCTTTGTCTACAGGAGTGAACACGTATTTTTCATGATATTCTGCAATTACATTTTTATTTATTTTTATGATGTTATTGTTATTGTTGGTTATTCTTGTTTTACATGTTGTATTTATGTGGGTGCGTTTATTTTTAATAGCGTCTATAATACGTGAGGCCCACATTGCGAGGCTAGTAATATTCCATTTGTATTTTTTATTAAGTTTGATTATATATTCTTTTAAAGCGTGTTCTATATTGTCTTCAGTTTCTTCTGCATTGATTTTCTTAGGGAGTCGGTATTTAGGGCCCATATCCAGTAATTTTTTAAAATTATCTTCTTTAATAATAGTAGTGTCTCCTGTAATAATGTGTTGATGTGCATTATCTTTGTACTTGGAATTTTTACAGTCACATATGTTAAGACCTTTGTTATGATTATCTATCCATTGATCTACATCTAAGTTACTTAATGTTTCTTTATAATTGAAGATTAAACTTGAAGCTGGCGTATTGTAAGTATATAGTATCCTCGGGTGTGCTGCACTTAATTTTCCTTTATCAAACGGCCAAGAGTTAGAATTTTGTTTAAATATTGTATTTATGTTGAGTAGGTCCATATATTTATTGTCGTATTTTATGATTATAATTTCTTTATTTTTAGAAGATTTTTCTTTAATTTTGTGTTTATTAAAGACTCTAGTCTCTACTAAGTCTCTAATAAAACTGTAGAGTGGGTGGTTTTTGTGTTTTTCATTTATATCGGCTATTTTTGTAATTTCTTCGTGTTTTGATTGTAGTATAGTTTTATATATATATTTTTTATTTATTGTATAATTATGATTATACCAATTATCGTAATTATTGTGTGTAGTGGGCTGCGATTTATTGAGTCGATTTGTTTTTGTTTTGTTTTTTCTAGTATTACGTATATTATTTTCGGCGTTAAGGTTTACTAGTACTGGTAGATCAGGATTATCCTTTTGTAGTAATTCATTTAATCCGTATGGATATTTAGTTTTTAGAAGTCTAATCCAGTAAGATTCTCTAATTCTTCGTATTCTTTTTTCTTCGTTTTTATCGTTTAAGTCGGGAAGTGCTTCAATAATTTGAACATTATATTCTGTACAGTGTCCTATGTTAAAATGTGCTGCTAACCATTTGCAACCAGAATTTTCTGGTTTTTGGATGCTTCTTTTGTGTTCGGCTAATCTAATTGAAAGTGCTCTGCCTGTTTCTCCTACATATTGTATACCGCAATGTTTACATGTTATTAAATATACTACATTTTTTGTTTTACAGTTAATCTTGTAATCTATGTCTTGTCCATTGTTATGTATATTGAAGTGAATTTCGTTATAATATCCTTTAAATTTGTTGCCTGCTTTATATATTTTGCAGATAGAACATCTTGCGATATTGCATGCTTCGCCCTGTATTGCACTGGGCGACTCCTGAGGAGCCGCCTGACTAGAAAAAGAGCCATCCGTTTGCATGTAGGTGCCTTCCCCCACGGAGGCTACAGAGGAAGAGCACCTATAAGTTGTATTCGTATTGGTACTTGACATGTTGATGAAAGAAAGGAAGAAAGGGCTTCTAAAAACAGTAAAAACCATAGAAAAAGGGGAATAAGTTGGAGAAGAATTGACTTCTTCTCACGGATCAACGGGTATGAGTACTACAACAATTCACAGGCTTAAGCATGATGTTAAGAATTTTAAGAGGAAGGAATAAAATCCCCCAGGGTGTCTACTTCTAGTATTGATGGCAGGCGCCCTGAAGCGCGTATAGCCAACAGGTTAGAGGAAGAGCAAGCTCGAGGGCCATCTAACCGTCGGCTATTATAGCAAGAGAGAAAGTCTCACATTATGGATATTTTTTTTTTTTTCTTCTTTTTTAAAATTATTTTTTAATTTCATCGACAGAACATCTTCACTCGGGGAATGGAATTCCTGATTTCCCGCCATTATTAAGAAGAAAAAATCAACCTGAAAAAACTAGAAAGATGCACTACGGAGTATTTGGAATTACGTAACAAGGAATCTACATTGGATAAATTAAGACGTCAACCTTTCGACCGTAATCCCCTAGGTTACGCCTTAATTTATCCTTCCGGTTTATGTGACAAATGGGCGGAAGTAAATAAACAGTGTATTCGTGAATCTATATATATAGGTGTTATCACAGAAATTTCGAGATAATTAATAAATTCTGACGAAGTCTCAATTATATAAAAAAATTAGGTGTTTCCGTCCTCAGGGAGATCCGGATTGATGAAATTCCGGTTCGGTCAGCATAATGGTCATTTTTCCTAGACCATTATACCTCGGAGAAGCACCGTCTACTATCTATCTGTCCTGCATTCGCTCAATTTAAAAGGGAATTAAATTTAATATACATAGAGGATACATACAATGGTTTATTTTAAATCATGTGAAGTGAAGCAGCCGTTTGGCCGATATTAAATACCGGACAACCCCAGAAAGGAGGGGTGTCATAATGGATCCGAAGGGATCGTATTAACTTTAAGAGAAAACACAAGTGCAAAAATAGTAAATCATTTTTCAAATGTTTTGTTGGCTATTGCACATTTTTGTTAATAGTTTTAGATAAAAAAATATATATATTTTTATTATAAAATAAAAAATAAAACATCAAAATTAGAAATATAAGAGTAAATTACAAAAAACATTATTTAATTTTAAATAAATGAAGTAAGGAATTCCGAAGGGAATTCATATTGAACGAAACAAAAAAGAAAAAGAAAAAGGGGGCTCACGAAGCCCATAGTAGGATCCAAAGGGATCCGTATTGAACATACATAATGAAGAAGGATCCGGTGGGACCCGTATTTAGATTTTGTTTGTTATTTATTAGTTATTACTTTTTATCCATAAGCTTCTTTTTGATACATTCATTTTCCGTATAATTTCTGTGTTATTGGACATCGCTTTCATAAAATTTGATTTTATTGTTCTGTTTGTGTAGTCTCGGAGTTTAAATTCCTTAACACATTTTATCAGACCTGCTTCGAGATCCGATATATTATTACAAATATTGAATACTCTTTGGATTTGACTATGAATCGTGTTATTTATTATATGGTTGCTTATATTTGAGGTTTTTGCAGGGTAGCGTATTACTTTAAAATTGTAAAAATCTCTTTTGTCATAAATTGCTATTGTTGCTTTGTTATTTGATATATTTATATTTAAATCTAGAACATCTGCCTGTTTGTTGTTTTGATTTACTTGATTCAGTTCGAGTTCTAAGGGGTATATGTAATTCCGTATTATATCAAACAAATTTTTATCATTTATACTTGTTATATCATCTATGTAACGGTGGCAATATTTAAGTGCCTCTAATAGTGTTTTATTATTTTCATTATGTATTCGTGTTCGAATTTATGTAGCACTAGATTGGCTAACGTGGGTCCTGCATTAGTTCCCATTGGGTACATCTGCGGCATTACTTTGCTGTTACCCTAACGGTTGAAGAGTAATGTTGGAGTATGGCTGTGACCAGGCTGGGAAGCGGGCCCGGGGCGTGGGCAGATCTGGCCCCGATTTCCTGAAAACCCTTGACTAAGGATCTCATTTGTTTGTATGTTGCGGGCACTCCGACAGATTTAAAATATTTTTCCTTCGGGAAATTCACACTGCGGTATTTTCCAGGGCAAATTCTACAACGTGGGCCCGGAGAATTGCTTTTGGAACAACCTCACATTAAGTAATTATGCATAATGAACAAAGGCTCTGTTTAATTCCTAAATAAAAACGACATCATACTTAAAACACGCTAAACATCACAAACGAAAAACTATTCAATATACATACATACATACTTCTACATTACATATTATAAAGACATATTGTACATTCTGCATGCAATTGACTGTTCACCAGTTGCACATAAATGAGACCAAAACAGACCTGCACATTTAAGTATATAACTAACTTGAAAAATTAAACACCGCAAAGATTTTCATTGTATTAAAGAAACAGAAATACCGTATATATTTAATGCACATTTTGTTTAAAATATTTTCTATATTGTAGAAGTAACAAACACAAATTACGGATATGTACCTATCATTGCAGAGTAAAAATTTGAAAAACACAGCAGTGCTCCAATTTCAATGCAGCCAAGATTCGCTCCAAAAAGAAAACAGAAGTCAAATAACATATTCGAAACATTTACTTCGTCAGCCTTGCAACAATCCTAAACAGAACAAGATTACTGACAGGCCGGCGGGGCGATTTGGAAAAGACTACGTATGAAATTAAGGTGAAATAATAGTGTGCATAAAAATGCTACGTGCACATTTGTAACAAATATGTAAGAATGCTGAATCCATAACCGTATTGCCAAGCAGTGGCGATTTTCCAAAATCGGCAATTTTGGATTTTAATTTTGGAAAACCAAGAAAAACTCACTCCCCCTTCCAAAGAAAACGCCCATGGGCAATTTCTGGAACCAGTTTATAATAGCAGACTTTTGTTCATTTTATTTTAGATATAGTTCATTAAAAACGCTGCGCGCAGCAAACCTGGGAATGATAAGGGATTTTGGGGGCCAGAAATTTGTATTTTCTGGCATATTTTGCACGGGGAAACGCAACAAGTCCTCAATCGCAAGCGAAGAAGTCATACTCTACCAAAAGCTCAAAACAATTGGACAGTAGGCGTGTTTGGAACCAGCAATCTCTCCTTTACCGAAAGAACACCCAATCAATCGAATCACAGGCGGCCGAACCACAAAAACCTAAGTTGGAGCCCAATAACAATGTATGAACAACGTATCGCCAGGCCCGCTAAAAAGATACTTAAGACAAGAAAATTTTACCGTGAATCGTCTAAAACGCAGTTTGTTTCGAATATATGAAATAATTGAAATTGGGACAAGAAAGACAAACAAACAAACAAACAAGTAAAGAAAGATAACACATTTAAACTACAGATTTGTTGTTTGAGAAAAGCGACAACCCACTGACATTAAAAGTATAATAAACATGATAAAATTATTATCCACTTCAACAATGGTCAAATTTCTATATATACGGCCTACATAAAGAAGAACGCACAATAATAGCTTTTAACAACCTAATGGCCAAGATAGTTACAAAGCAGAACCAGCTGACCAGTATAAAATACAAAATTCATTAAATACACAGAGAATTAACAAGATTGCTTCGTTACGACTTGCGATTGCAAGTATACGTATGCAATAAATTTTTAAAATTTGCTTTCAGAAAATTATTCGTTTACAGGAATTTTCTAAAACTACATTAATTCCACTAAAACTTTCCAGCAATATCCCTGTGAAGTATTCTGGCAGAAACAATTTTTATGTGCCGTCAAGACTTAGTTACGTTATCAAGCAACATAAGAAAACTTGTAAATATAGATAAGACAGGACCAAGAAAGGAAATAATAAATAAAAAACTAGAACACATACACGCTTACATACATTTGTATTTACATTAACATACATGCGTGAATAGTGTATACGTAGACGACAAAAGTATAATTTCAACATCACTAACACAACATAGTGTACGTATGTATAATACGTATACACACGTAGACGTATATGACTAAAGTATAAAAACAGCTCCCCCAAAACAGCCCAACTATTTTTCTGCCATCCTGGAAAACCGGTTTTTTATGGTTTGCAGACACAAACTGGTACAGCTGAGTTGGTAAACAACTTTTTATTATCAAACAACATCTGAACCAAACCAAAATTTTGAAGTCTAATGCATTTAAACAAATAAATCAAAATACCGATAAAAAGCAATAGAACAATACAATACAACAATGACATAAAAATCAATCATGTAAACAGAGATTCTAAGCAAGCAAAGCATAAAAGACAGTTAACATCAGTGCAGCAGTTGGAAAATTTTGTCTGGAAGCTGTACGGGAGTCGAAGTTATTTTTCTAAACAAGAAACTTGATGAAACCATAATATGAACGCTTTTCAGCAAATTCTACAACACTGCTATGAAGCTGTCTCTTGCTAAATAGCTATGTACACAGCACACACGTCTAAAAATAAATAAGTGGAAAATACATAAGAAATATGAATATACAGAAAATAGCTACAACAGTTTCCTGAAATATTAAGACAAGCAAAAGAAAGCTTTGGACTGGCGAAGATTAGCCTTGACAGGGATTGCAAACCTCTGTTGTTGTTCAATTCATTATTATTATTATTATTATTCATTCATTCATTGAAAACTAAGGCAACTCACTTCCTTATGGCAAAACTGATCGTTAACAAAGCATAGGTTAAAAGAGAAACTGTGATAATGCTTTCTAAAACATACTTTGTTTTTAGCTTTGAAATTATTTATACAGCATATATATATAAGAAACTTGTGTGTAAAAAGTGTAAACTTGCAATTTACATCGTCTATATACATATAGTTCTTATTGAAAAACAGCCCAGCTCTCTCTCCCAACCGCTGAGTACAACAGGTACAATAATCAGCTAATGAATCCATAACTCTACCAATGCATGACACGGACAGATCGTATGCGGATATAAACGCACAACAGAGAAAGAAATGAGTCCACAGACTACGATTCACCACTCCAGAAAGGCTTCTTCAATCATCACCAACATTATCTTCAACTTCCATACTCCACTGAGTTTGATATTCTTCCGAATCAACGCAAACCATCTTGCTAAAATACACACAAGGTTGTACACAACTCCAATGCACTTCACAACAAAGAATTAACAAAGATGTCAAGTATATTGACAGCGGATGCCAGATTACTTTTTAAATCTTGTCCTTAATATATTTAAATTTTGTGCGGCTGCGAGGCGAGGACCATACAGTTTTTTGAAAATTCCGGAAAAATTTTGAACGACTGCGCAAAAGTTCGCAAAAAGTTTCGAGAAAAAAGCACACATTTTGCCAACCTCTTTTTAGCGTACACAAAGGGAGTGTGCATTTTACCAAAAACGTGCAAATGTACAACGTTTTGCACCAATAACCTTTACACAAACCCATAGGTCTCTGCTGTTCGGACTGAGGCTTTTGTCTTAGTGACTGCAGGCAGGTGTTTTTCATTATTTCTTTATGAATAACCTTTACACAATGACATGACGTACAATGACAAGACAATGACTTACGTACCTTAGAGCCCTACAAGAGAAAAAGACCAATCGTTTCAGACGCTTATTATAGAAAGAATAGTTAAAGGACCAGATGGCTCCGTCAGCAGAGAATGGATCAGAAGTATAATCTGGAGTATAGCTATAAATGCTGGCCTCCCGTAGGCAAATCTCTTTATCAACAGCAGTCCAAAGGCTGTGCCTCAGCTGGTGTCGATATCCTTCCACTATTGGACTCAGTTTGTTGTCCACAAGATTCATAACCGACTGCAAACATACCAGTATAACATACAAGTGTGTATAATAAACAAGCAAAATAGAATGCTAATAAAAAACTCAACACTCTGACACTTCAAAAACAACCAAACCCTTCACGATACTATGAGAAACAGGTCGAATTTTCAATGATTATCGGCGTGAAAACTGAAAAAGTTTGTATCTTTGCCTGGCTTTTTTCTAGCCCAAAATTTCTGGAGGGGGGAAAACTGAGAAGCGGGCTACCTCCCAGGTCTGGAGGGGGGCGAAAATATTTTTAAAAATGCTTAAAAACATGCTATTTGCTGCTGAACTAAAAATTGGAACCATTTTAAACCTAAGTTTAAGCTTAAAATAGCTAAAAATGCTGAAAAACCTAAAAATCCAGCGAAGGCGTTAAGTTTTCAAAATCTACCCTGAAACCCCTATTTTGCTACTGACTTTTGAAGACTGGGGGGGCCAGCAGGCCAGAATCCTGGAGGGGGCAATTCTAGGGAAGACCGATTGCAGGGGGGGCCCAACCCCCGCCCTGTAAGAAAAAGCCAGTTTGCTTATAGTAAAGGTTCGAAAAAATACACCGACCGGGTCCGAAAAAATACACCCACTCTAAGTCGGGCTAGAAGCTACACAGGCCAGTCAAACAGTGCGCCATAAAAGCGCAAGCATATTTATATCCAGCCACGGTATGACCCTTTCTCCAAGGCCCTGCACTCACGCAGGCTGAGGACTCAAAATGGTACTACAAAAACGTTGGTTTTCAAGTTTTGGATCAGTTGGCAACTTTTTGGCTCTTGTTCGCTACACTAAAGCTATAGTAGCACCTATTGTTTTTATCATAGTATACATTTGCTTCTAGGTTTTTGGCAATAGGTTCGGGCACTCCTGCGCCGCACAGTTGCGCAGCAGCGGGTGTATTTTTTTGGACCCGCTGGGCACTTGTGATCGAAATAAAAATATACCCCCAAAAATTCTTATTTTAGCTATTAGAAATCGAACAAGTGTTGGGTTTTCGCGTTTTAACGGTATCTATGGCTATAGTATGCATTAACGGTCTCCTGGGTCCCAAGGGGTCAACTTTTACCTTACTATTCTCGTGTGATTGACTTGAAAATTTGTCCTCAACTTAGTAGAACTTGATTGGAATGACTTTTAAGCTAGCATTCACTGCCATAACGGTAATTTCATTAATATTAAGTCAATTTCAGCAGCGAGTAGCCTGTCGCTATTGCATTTTCAGGACTTCAACACCTGCTGTAAAATTGCTTGCCACAGTCTCGGTAACAAAAGCAGAAGTTATTCCGGGTAGTTAGTTTCGTCTACATATTCAAATAGAGCTGCCAGGTTCCTCGGTTGTCAAGCTTTCAGCACCGAACTGGAAACTCCGCAATTTTTCGACGTCGAATGAGTTAAATGATGGTTTATAGTCAACTGTGCCCATGGCTAGAGAAATTATAACAACGTAGACGACCCCTTCTGGTACGTATTGGGATTCCAGAACTCATGTTAACGGCCATGACCATCTATGACGGTTATCAGAAGGTCTTCCATATGTCTGCTGGATAATTACTCTTTGTAGTTACGTTTGTTCAGAATCAAAATCAAACATGGCCACCAAATAAGCGATATTATTGGCATTACTGCGTGCTAAACACAGTATTGGGCCAGATGAAACAGTTTTTCGGGCCATATGCGGTAGGCGGACTATCTAATGAAAATTAACCACCTGGCTTATTTTTACTGGGGGGGGGGGGGTGGGGGGCCGCCCCCCATTCGGCGACCTCCCCCCCCCAATCGAGGAGCCCCCCCCATGAAATGCCCCCTCCTCTATAAATTTCGACCTCCCCCCATAACCCCAAAAATTGCCAAATGTTACCATTTTTACCCTAAATTTTCAAACATTTTTCCGGCTTCGCCGGATTTTTAACGAAATTTTCACTATTTTAGCCTAAAAACCACTTAAAATTAGTCATTTTTTAGCGATTTTTACACATTTTTACACGAAAAACCCGCAACAATTCGAAAATTTTTTCCAAAATATGACCCTCCCTAATTTTGGGTAAGCACCCCCATCGATGGGCCCCCCATAAATGTTTGCCTAAAAATAAGCCAGAACCACCATAGGCTGGAAAGATTGGTCAATAGTCAACGGAAAATGCATGAGGCACATCTGTATGTACGATTTGTATAGACATTTTGGCGCTAGATATTGAAAAGGCCGTTAGCCCTGTATTTTTCGACCCCGTGTATTTTTTCGATTTGGGTCCGAAAAAATAGACAATTTTCAAAATTTTCCTGAAAGCGCAGCCCTTGCCCGGGAACGTTTGGCATGGGAAGAAAGTAGACCCCACCCCACACATGCTGGGCCATATCTGGGATCTCTAAGACAATCCTTTGAAAAGTTATCCAAAAAGTTGCCAAATCGTATTTTTTTCGAACCTTTACTATATGACAAGAACGGTTACCTCACACTGTTTTGAACACAAAAGTAACACTATATATATATATATATATATATATATATATATATATATATATATATATATATATATGTAAGTAAAACACTTACAGCAGCAGATAGCACCCTACAAAAGTCTTCACCGCGAGCATCACTGAAATCATAGTCAGGAAAGCAGGCATTTAGTGTTGACTTGAGATAGAATAGGGTTTTGGCCGTCACAGAATCACATAGGACCGGCGGCGCATGCTGAAAGAACTACACAGAATACATTAATTGGACACAGGGGAGGGGTTTGCATAAAACGAGCGCAGACGTCTGAAACACATCAATCAGATCCACATCCGCCCTGGCCTCCAAAAAATCAACGCCTTCAGCTGACACTGAGAAGCACGAACTTTCTTGAAAGGTGAAACTAATGTTTACTAAAATATCCTTCATTTGATCAGTCACCGAGCAACCAGTTTGTTTATCATATGAATGATAATTGCGTAGTGATAGAGAAGCAAAAGGGAGGGCCTTAAAACAGGCGGTTCAAACAGGGACGCCTCCAGGATTGTCAAAAGGAAGGGGTTGCTTGCATTTTCGCCGGGAAGTTCTGTATTAAAATGTCAGGAAATTTATCGTTGCCGCAGATAAAACTGCAGAAAATTCACTTCTTTGCACTGAAATGTTGCTAAAATTAAGGGATGCACCGTTGTATTGTTACTGGTTTCAAGAAAGCCGGTGACTTGGTTTACTTTAGACAAAAGAGTGGAGGCAGGAAAGTGAGGATGGGATAGGGATGCGGATGGGAAGGTCGAAAGCGGGGGATCTAGAGGAGTTTTTTCGTCGCCGGCCTTTCAGCCATTAAAATTCTGTTAATTTTAAGGCTGCGAGCTGTTGCTCGTAGTGTTAAAATTAAAACTGTCATGTATACAGGGTATTTTTTAGGGATTTTTTCCGGGTGGGGACCCCGGGCCCGGGGGGGGGGGAGAAATTTTCGGGGGGGGGATTTTTTGCAAAAATGAGCCAAAAATTGTATTTTTTGGCGTATTTTGCATGGCGAAACGCAAAAAGTGCTCAAAAATGCCAGGATTTAAGCTAAAAATAGCTATTTTTACGAAAAAATCTGCGGCGAAGCCGGAAAATTATTGAAAATTGGCCTATTTTGGGAAAAAAATTGGGCCTCCAGAAAATAGAAGCCGTCATTTTCTCTGTTCAACTACAAGACCTGTATATTATGTTTCTAACTAAAAATGACAAACACAGAAGTTAGTAGTCCGAATGAATACCAAAGGTACATAAAACAGGTTGAAGTTTATTAAAACAAAATATATATAGAAAGCACTTGGCTTTTTCTAGGGATTTTTCTTAAGAGGGGGGGGGGGGCTCCATGGGGGGGCCCAAAAGTCTGAGGGGCAAGAAATTTTGGGGGGGGGCGAAAAGTTTTCGAAAAATATGCTAAAAATAGCGCTATTTTTTCTGGCATATATATACTACAAAAGTTTTGATAGCAAAAAAGCGGATTTAGTATTGAAAAAGGCAAAAATTGAGTAAAAAATCTCCGGCGAAGCCGGAAAATTTATGAAATTTTGGCCTTCTGAGCGTTTTTTCAGGGCAAAATTTGGTACCAAAAGGGACGCCCACTTTTGGGGGGGGGGCGACTTTTTTGGGAGAGGGGCGATTTTTGGGGGCGGGTATTTATGGGGGGCCCCAATAGAATAAGCCCAGAAGCAAAGAAGAAAATTAAACGGAAGAAACAACTACTTTATGAAAACCTTGTGATACAAAATTGTAACTTGAATGGGTAATAACAAGTAAGTATATACAAATTAAGAACGTATATATATAACTAGCTAGCGCAACCCAGAAATATATACAAATGTCAAGTTAAATTTGCGTAAATTTTTCCGAAAAATTACTAATCTTACTTAAGGTGCTGGTATCCTTTTCTGCAGTGCTTTTGTGGTGATTTTTCGAAACGCTACAACTTTCGCAATTTTGGGAGTTAGAAAGAGCTTTATACATAGTTTTAAAGGTTATAGTCAATCGGGAAAAAACGCCATTTTTTCAGACTTTTGGACGTGCAGAACTCATTTTTTGGAATTATGGGAAATTCTTGTAGTTTGAAGGATGGCAACTCCTACGGATTATTTTCATGTATTAATGACTTCTCTGGACTGTAGCAATAGAGAGTACTTTGTGATTAATTTCCTGGGGAAAAAGCCAAAATCGGGGAAAAAGCCAGTCATCGGGAAAATAAAACCACTTTGGTCGAAGCACGTCCTGAAGGCGTAGACCAATTCTGAGTGTTCCATCATGTTCAGCGTCGCTTATTTACCTAGGTTTGTTGTTTACCGACGCAAGTTACCTTCGTAAAGCACTAAAAACAACTTTTTAGTTTGCAGCATAAACTGGCTAGGTTTCATCAAATATAACGTAAACATACATTTTTTAAAAACGTGGTAAAACGATGGCTAGCTACAAAATAGTGTTTTCCAATGAATTCATAATGCTCTTTATTAGTGACATATTAGTCCACACGTTGCTCATTTCAGGGACTACCCACCTACAAACGGTATTGCTTTGTAAAACTTGAATTGCTGATTATTTTCAACATAGTAATATCCGAAAAATCTAAGAAAACTGCTCACTATAGGTCTAGAAAGGAACTGGCTTTTTTCCCCGATGGGTCAAAATCATCGGGAATAAAAAGCCACACCTGCGTAGAGACCACTGTTGACATTTGTGTGAGAACAAAGCCAGACATTTTCCCACTTGATTGCAGTAGAAATTATGCAGATAGCTCTGTTGACACTACAGTTATGAATTTTTCAAAAATAACGGTTTTCCCGCCATTTCAGGAACAAAGTTTTCCAAAAAATGTCGACCCTGCTGTTGACTATAGAGGAGAGCCAGAAAGCTAAAAATCGGCGTGTGGGCTTATATTGAGGTCGTCATTCTACGCGCCAATATTACTGCAATAGCTTCACCCGTTAGGCCACGACGGTCGTGGCTTTTTTCCGAAATTTTGACGTGGCTTTTTCCCGATTGAACTATATAATCTGAATATATATACATTATAGGGATGGGCGCGGAAAAAAAAGGACTGGAAAAAAAGGTTTTTTCCGTTTTTTTTCCTTTTTTCCGATGGGGTGGAAAAAATGGAAAAATATTCCTAACGTTATTTTGACGATTTTTACAATGAAGTATCATGTTTTATGAGCTTTTCCAGCAATTTCATACTATTTACAAACTTTTCCATAAGTCATAGTAGGTGGGGGTATGTTAAATCTTACGAAATTGTATTTGGGTTTTTTCGACACATCGGAAAAAAATGGAAAAATATTCGGGACATGTTCTGAAAGTTAATTTGTGACCTTAGAACATTAAGAAAAAGAAACTATCAAAAACAGTGTTTAATGAGGTAAGAATACGATATTCAGGAATTTGAGATAATTTTGGGATTTTCCCTTGGAACGTGAAAATGATTGCGTAACTCAGGTAGAGTTAATAATTCCATACCTAACCATGGAGTGTTCAACCAAAACTGTTAAAATATCTGAAATTGTTTACTTTACAAAGCGCGTTACCTACGAAAACCACAAACTAGGTCTAGTAGAGCCGCCAAGGTATACAGAAGTCACCTGTCCTTTGCTTTACAGCGTCACCCGCTGAAAATATTTGATTCCTATAATCAATACTGGAACCTTTCTAAGCGCTTGTGTAATTGCATTACCCTGTGGGGCTACCAAATATCGTGAACACTGCTTCAGTGTATGCAAAAATGTGAAATAACGCAACTTTTAGCACATTGTGTAATTTTGGAGTGACCGGAAAAAAAAGGAAAAAATGGAGAAAAACGGAAAAAAACCGGAAAAAAGGTTTTTTCCGGCAATCTTTTTTTCGGAAAAAACCAACCCTAGTACATTACGTAACTTGAGCTTACGAAACTAGCAAATTGGCAAGAGAATAGCAAAAAAATTCCGACATGCTGACATCTGACAGACTGAATAGACAAAAAATTTTTGAACATCGATTTCTCAAAACTGAAGGTTCTTCTCCAAAATTTCTTCTTGTATGCGTGATGACACGAAATTTCGCAACTTTCTATTCAGTTTTCTCACAACTGGAGATGTTTTAGCTCAAACCAAGAAAAATGTTCCTCCGCAATAAGGAGAATTTTCATTCAGCGAAAACTCACGCGAATCCACTGGGTAGTTTTTGAGAAATCGATGTACAAAACAAAATAATCGCAATTTTGCCAAAATGGTTTTTCGGCGAATTCTCTAGCTTAAAGCAAGGAACTCCAGCGATTCTCTAGCTTAAAGCAACGAACTCCAGCGAATAGGTATACATATATTGATAAAATGAGCAATTGGACGGTGTATCGATTGAGTATAAATAATTGTTGTAATAAAGAGCAAAAATGTTCATTTTGGCGCCCTCTTTTCAGCCATAACTATGTACCAATCCGGTGTAGCGACCATGTATATACTGAGAGAATAAGGGCAAAAACCAAAACATTCCTATCTTTACACCTACAAATCCGGGACTGGTCCCAGAATGTTAAAGAGCACGAAAATAGTATTTGGAAAGTTTCATCCACTTTCATGAAGAATTGAAGCTTGTAGGGTCAAATTTACACAAAGCGATACCAGCACCTTATAAATCAAAAAATCTAACTGGTTTTTGTCAAAAAATGTAGGCCAAATGGCCGGCCTCAAGAGCCAAAACGTTTTAAGCCATTGACTCTTAAATTTAGTCCATGATTCACTGACAATGTTTCACTCGTTTTGTAGAATAGATCCATGTTAGTCTGGCACTTTTTAGGGTTTTGACAGCGGCGGTGGGGATCCCCTAGCAGGCCCGCACCCAGGATTCTGAAAAGGGGGTCCAAACCAGGGGCGCACTTAGGGGGGGGGGCGGGGGGGCCGCCCCCCCCCTGAAACCAGACGTAAAGGAAAAATTTTATTGTCCGCGCGTAGCGTGGACATAGAATTTCAAACTTTTTCGAGCCTTCGGCGCGAAATTTGCTTCGTTTTTGCTTAATTTACCCTTTTATAGCGACTTTTTTTTAACATTTTCAAAAATTTTCGCGCCTTCGGCGCGAAATTTATTAGACTTTTTCTTAACTTACGCGCATTTTTCCATTTTCAACCTTGTTTTCAAACATTTTTCAACTTCTGGTGGGCCTCACCCCCAGACCCCCCAATTTTTTTGAGGTCCGCCCCCCCCTGAAAAAATTTTCTATGTGCGCCACTGGGTCCAATGCAAAATGCAATGGAGGTCTGGGGGCCAGAAGTTGAATAATTTTTGCATTTTTGCCCAAAAATAGAATATTGAATGTTTATTTTTTGCAAAAAATAATTTATCGCGCCGAATTTATTTAACTTTTAACTTTTTTAAAAAATAGCTGTGTTTGACATAAAAATAGCAAAAATTTTCCATTTTGTGACTCCAAAAGGGGTGTCTAGACACCTTGAACCCCTCCTGGGTGCGGGCCTGTCCCTTAGGGAGGAGGAAGTGGTGGGGGGCGTGCCGAAATTGGAGGAGGCAAAAGAGGGACCCCCCACCCCGCCACTAAAAATTTAAAATGCCAGTTAGCCGGTCCGCCTAAGCCTACATACATCTGCACAGATAGCAAACTAAAAATTTTATAAACAAACATCGTCAGGATCCGATGAGAAACTCCTTGAAAGCTTTGGTGACAGTCGAAGAGTCCACCCGTCGTCGCCTTGTGGAGGGGAAAGAGCTTCACGTTCATTAGGTGAGCCGTTCATGGACAGGCGCCACAGTCGTTTTTCCTGGTGAACCAGCTTACACGAATAACTTTCCAACCTAAATTACCAACGAACGTTGCGTGTACGTTATATATACAAAATTACTACAAGTAGCAGTTTTGATCAAAATTTTCAACTTTAAAAATTTTCGATTCCGGTCAAGTTAGGCCCGTTTGTTTTTTCGCGTAAGTCACGCTTGGGGACGCACTTTTCTTCTAACTCACAAACTGAACGATCTGGCCATTTTCAGCCGGTGCAGTTATGTGTTAATGTACCTTTTGGACAATTTTCGGCTGCCCGGCCGACCACCTATAGCTTACCTTGTCTCTAAACGGCAATCTCCAGTTTCAACTGAAAGAGCCGAAGTCAGGGCATAAAAAGCAGTATTTTCGAGCAGCTTCATTGAAGTATATAATTCCGTTAGCCAAAATTGGTTATGCGACCAGCGCAAAACCCAATATGGAAATAAAACGAGACTAGTTCCGCTGATAGTTCCGCTTCTGTGAGCGGATGCAAAATCACAATCAGATCAAATCAAAGTAGAATTTCAAGACGGAATCTATATCAAATTGGAGGGCAAACAGTTCAGAATCCATATTATTGGGTGACTCAGCGAACAGGTCCAACTACTATGTAATAAATTAAAACAGAAGGACATTTGAAGAGGAAAATATTTCTGAGAAATTAAGTCCACTAAGTATCGATATTCTTCCATGCGGTCCATAAAATCAAAACCACGTACCATCATATGCATGCAGTAACAATAATCTGAAAGTAAACTATCATAGCGCGGCGGGGAAAACGCACTCCGAGATGCGGGACAGAACCCATCGGCAGTGCGAATCACCCATGAGCTAGATCGGATTTTAACAGCCAATCTTAAAGATCGTCCAAAACTACTATATATTATACAAGAACCAAAAATGCTCCTTCGTCGCATGTAAAATACATATGAGTACGCGCAGGCAGGTTGTACAAACACGGAAACTAGCCTGTAAACTACATATGAGTTCCGTAGGGAGGTTGTAAATTAAGGAAAACAAGTTGCAACCGCTTAACATATGAGCCTGTCCTACAACGAGGCTCATATTGGCGTATGTCATAATACGAATAATTTGCAGAGATACATTTTACTTTTGTATAAATCCATACTGTATAAAGCTTTTCATTACAAATTATCCTTCACATAGCTTGTTGATCAGTCATTATAGTGTGTGTGTGTGTGTGCATATGCTCAATACGGTACGCCATGAGGCGCTCTGACTCAGAGCCAAGTGGGAACGCATTCTGCCTGTGTATAATGTGAAAGTGTTTCGAGAATGCATCAGGTGTACCGTGTACCACAGCGTATCGTGAAATATTAGGTATGCCATAGTATTTCAGGAAACATCAAGTTGCATGTACAGTTCAGCTTGAGCAGTCGTAGTTCACTTCAGTCCATTTCTTCTGGGCCACAACGTCTATTCATTTTTTCCGTAATGAGGATAGGATAATTAGGGGCCGGGGGGCCTCGCTGGATTCTTAGTCGTGAGAGCGGCGGTCCAGCTGGAGATTGTTTTGATTTAGTGAGCTTTCTCCAATCCCCCTGGCCCATATCAAATTGTTACTGTCATCTCGTTGCGAGCATTAACTGTGGAGTGGCTGACCAGCAGAGCATGGTGTTAGAGGAGAGCATTAGGTACTTGTGAAAGCGTCAGGAGCCTTAAGGGTGGGTGCTGGGGACCGTATTGCCTCGGTGGGTGTCTACCGGGGAAAAGTGCAATGGCTCTTCACTTGGATCCTTGCTAGGGTCTGGTGCTGTTGTGACGGCCATGGCCCTCCGGGAAGGAGGACTGCCTGGAGTGAGTACTCCGAAGGTGGCATCGGGAGTCGGACTACATGGTGTACCGGCGTGAGCCGAGAACACCCAGTGGACTGCTGTACCGGGCCGGGGCCTGTAGTGGGTGCCAGGTAGAGTGCTGTGCCGGGGAGCGGTACCGGGTCTTAGTTTGTGGTTGCTGGTGGGGTGCCCTGCTACTTGGAACCGGTTGAATCCTTCCGGGGTGATTTTGTGAGCGGGCCCTCGGCATGTGCCTGGCTCAACTGACGGCCTAGAGTGCTCTGTCTTCACCTCGACTGTTGGAATACCTGTGTGAAATGCTCGTAATTGGGAGTAATTTATATTTTCTTCTTGTTTTGTTTGTTTTTTGTCTCGGGAGCTAAGCACCAAATTGGGTGCATCTAAGGTTCTTCCTTCCAGCGCAAGCTGGCCCGGGTTACAGTAATAATAGCTTGTTGATCAGTCATTATAGTGTGTGTGTGTGTGCATATGGTCAATACGGTACGCCATGAGGCGCTCTGACTCAGAGCCAAGTGGGAACGCATTCTGCCTGTGTATAATGTGAACGTGTTTCGAGAATGCATTAGGTGTACCGTGTACCACAGCGTATCGCGAAATATTAGGTATGCCATAGTATTTCAGGAAACATCAAGTTGCATGTACAGTTCAGCTTGAGCAGTCGTAGTTCACTTCAGTCCATTTCTTCTGGGCCACAACGTCTATTCATTTTTTCCGTAATGAGGATAAAGCCGAGGTTCTTTAATGAAGCTTTAAAGTGGAATGCACTGTGACGCCAATATGAGCCTCGTTGTAGGACAGGCTCATATGTTAAGCGGTTGCAACTTGTTTTCCTTAATTTACAACCTCCCTACGGAACTCATATGTATTTTACAGGCTAGTTTCCGTGTTTGTACAACCTGCCTGCGCGTACTCATATGTATTTTACATGCGACGAAGGAGCATTTTTGGTTCTTGTTTTCTATTATTTTATATATGTATATACAAGTAACAAAAATGCTCCGCACAAAAGGGGATAATATGTGTGTTGGGCCTATATCTATCCTTTAAATTCCGGTTGAGAAAGGCATAAATCCGACACCGCAAAAGTTGCTCAGCTCACTTAGGGCTTTCATTTGATACCAAATTTGACCATTTTTGAAAAATTTTATTTTTGACCCAAAATCGCCTAAGTCCCCACCCCACCCCACCACAGCACTCTACAGCCACTTTAGGTATGCAGTTCTATGACAAACGTTGCTCAGCTCACTTAAGGCTTTCATTTGATACCAAATTTGACCACTTTTGAAAAATTTTATTTTTGACCCAAAATCGCCTAAGTCCCCACCCCACCCCACCACAGCACTCTACAGCCACTTTAGGTATGCAGTTCTATGACAAACGTTGCTCAGCTCACTTAGGGCTTTCATTTGATACCAAATTTTACCACTTTTGAAAAATTTTATTTTTGACTCAAAATCGCCTAAGTCCCCACGCCACCCCACCACAGCACTCTACAGCCACATTGGGTATGCAGTTCTATGACAAAAGTTGCTCAGCTCACTTAGGGCTTTCATTTGATACCAAATTTGACCACTTTTGAGAAACTTTTTTTCGACCATTTGACCCTCCCACCCGACTGACCCTTCAAACGGCAAAGTAGAACCAGCCCAGCAAAATAGGTACGTCGGACGGCAAAAAGAATACCGGGAATGAGCTGGGCACACCAGAAAACCCCTATAGACAAAGTTTTGAGAGGCCAGGAAGAGCCTACTATGGACCTCCAGGAAGCGGTTTCCGACTTGACCCTCCCGACGGCAAAGTAGAACCAGCGCCCAGCAATACAGACCCGTCGGACGGCAAAACGGGTACCGGGAATGAGCTGGGCACACCGGAAAACCCCTATAGACAAAGTTTTGAGAGGCCAGGTAGAGCCTACTATGGACCTCCAGGAAGCGGTTTCCGACTTGACCCTCCCGACGGCAAAGTGGAACCAGCCCAGCAAGATGGGTGGGTCTGACGGTAAAACTGACTGCGGGAATCGCTTCTCCGTGCCAGAAAACCATTGTATGGAAGATTTGAGCTTTCAAAGTTAAATAGATAGCGAGAAATTTCGATTTTTCATTTTTCGAATTTTCGCCATCTTTGACGGGCCACTGTGGTCGCAAGGGAAGTGATAGAGAAACGCAACCTGCACCGTTAGTTAGTTCAATATATGTAATTTCTGAATATAAAAAGAAATCAGCTCCAGCTCGTAACGTTCGACCTGAGCGACGACCACAAAAATGGTCACTTTTCGCTATGAGCCGACTTTGCGGCGCCACTGCGGCGCTGTGGCGCAGCTGCGGCGCAAAAAAAGTTGTGATTCTTAAATTCTTTAGAGGGTACTACTAGACCCCATAGCCCTTTAGGTTGGCCCACCGCTGCAGATCACGTGAAAGCGGCGAACATTATGTACAATACAACCATCAAATAGGAGAAACCGGAAAAAAAACATCGCCGCCATAACCGGTCCGGGGCGCAACTTTTTAACAGTAAGTGATACGGGGCTGAAACTTCACAGACATACTAAACTCGATGTGCTCTACAATTTGCGCATGAAATATGCGCAGGATCTGCGCAGGATTTTGCGCAGCTTCTGCGCAGCTTATTTTACACTGTCTCCAGCCACTTTTCACACATATTATAGGGGTCGCTGCCGCGACCCCTATGATATATGCTCCAGAAGGTATGTATAGACATCTTTCAACAGTAGCAAGCAAGCCAATCACAGCTCGTACCGCACCGCTTACACTCTACAGCCACTTTGGGTACGCAGCTCTATGACAAAAGTTGCTCAGCTCACTTAGGGCTTTCATTTGATACCAAATTTGACCACTTTTGGAAAATTTTAGTTTTGACCCAAAATCACCTAAGTCCCCACCCCACCCCACCACAGCACTCTACAGCCACTTTGAGCATGCAGTTCTATGACAAAAGTTGCTCAGCTCGCTTAGGGCTTTCATTTGGTACCAAATTTGACCACTTTTGAAAGATTTTATTTTTGGCCCAAAATCGCCTAAGTCCCCACCCCACCCCACCACTCTACAGCCACTTTGAGCATGCAGTTCTATGATAAAAGTTGCTCAGCTCGCCTAGGGCTTTCATTTGGTACCAAATTTGACCACTTTTGAAAATTTTCATTTTTGACCCAATGACCTCCCACCGACCTGACCCTCCAGATGGCAAAGTGGGACCAGCACAGCAAGATGGGTGGGTCAGACGGCAAAACGGACACCGGGAACGAGCTGGGCGCACCAAAAAACCCCTATAGACAAAGTTTGGAGAGACTAAGTAAAGCCTGCTATGGACCTCCGGGAAGCGGTTACCGATTTGACCCCTCAGACGGTCAAGTGGAACCAGCCCAGCAACTTGGATTACTCGGGCAGCAAAACTTCTAGCGGGAGTCGATTCTCCGTCCCAAAAAACCTTTGTATGCAAAATTTGGGCCACCCATTGTAGCAAAATAAGCGAAAAAATTAAATTCAAAGTTCGACCCAAAATTCACCAAATGTGGCCGGTCAGTACCGAAAAATTACGCACAGAGACGGAAAATCATATAGCATTTGAACGACCCCGATATGTGTACTGTTTAACCACATGGGCAGTATTGCTCCATATATAGCCCAGTCTGACTTATTAAGGCGCCTTTGAAGCATACTTTTTGGCCAATTTAGCGTTTTGGCCGACTTTGGCCTCCAGCCAAAAATTTTTTCCGGGTCCGGGAGGCATAAAAACTAGCTTATTTTCTTATTTTCGATTTGTACTACAAGAATATATATGGGTTTCATAGGCAAAAATTTTTCTAACTGTAGTTATTCAAGCTACAAAAACCCCTTATGAGACATCAAAAGCGAGAAACCGGAAAAAAAGAAAAAACACAATTTTCGTAAGCGATTTTTGGCGCAACTTTTTAACGTTAAGTGGTACGGGGATGAAACTTGGCAAATATACTAAACTCGACACGTACAATTTTTTGCGCACATAATCTGCGCAGGAATCTGCGCAGCTTCTGAGCAGCCTTGTTTTACACGGTCATTCGACCATTTTCACTCATATTATAGGGGTCGCTACCGCGACCCCTATGATATATAATTGTAGCCCCCGCTGCTTCTCAGCAGATGTATATAGGTGGTCCTCTCCTCCAACTAGGGTTGAGCATCGGAAAAAAGTCCCGGAAAAAGGGTTTCCCCCTTTTTTCCGGAGGGTGGGAAAAAAACGAAAAAAAAGTCGGAAAAATTTAATCTGGGAAGTTTTAGAAGTGTTCAATTGAAAAATTTTAGTGATTTTTCTCAAAAATTTGTTAATATTTTCCGAATTATTAGCTTTGCTTTTAGTTTGCTCTTATTTTGAAGGCGAACTTGAAATGAAGTTTTCATAAACTGCTCAGCTTTATGAAGTACGTATATATTATAGTCAGAGGGGAAGCATCACCGGCAAAGTGGGGGAAAAACAATGGCTCACCCTGCTCGACTGGCATAAGATAGAGATACAAAATCTAGTGCAGTTGAAAGTTCAAGTCTTGTACTTTAAGATCATAATCCAAATAACCGTTCCTGTCGATTGAGCCTTTGTGTGGCATGGGTCCGAAGTTGGCACCCAAAAATTGTCCAAAAACTTAAGGATTTTTCAAATTTTCTAAGATTATGCCAACTTACTGGTAATAGTTACAAGAGTCATTTTGTGCATCAGGGGGTTTGTGGATGTGCTCTATAACGTGGGCTAGTCGGATTTTCGCTATGTCACACGGTTGAGAAATAGTGACCAGCTTTTTCCTCCACACTTTTTGCACCAGAGGAGGGAAAAACAACGGCGTGCTTTCCCCCCGCAGTTTCGTTTTTTGATTTAAGCAAAAATAACGACTAATTGTTTACTCATTTGAACTGTTATACCC
>JASAND010002139.1:0-33074 GCA_030248195.1 Trissonchulus latispiculum | reverse complement strand
TCAAAAGACCTGGCCAGCCAAAACTTATACTGGGAAAATGGAGGTTTGGCAGCGATTTCTCGAATAAATTCAGAATGGTTTCTTTTAACTTTTCCAGTTCTACTAATTGGTCTCATATAAAACTCTCCAGTTTTGAGTAAGTACTATTTACTCAAAAAATATTATAATTAACTTTCCCATACCCCGCCAGTCAAAACTACTAGGAGCAGGGAGGTATGGGTGCGATTTTTCTTATTAATCTTTGAAAATTTCATATAAGTTCTTCTAGTCTTTGATGAATTATCCCTGTGTAAAAGTTCCCGTTTTCTCTGTGGAATATCTAATTCAAAAATACTAGAACCAGCTCTCAATACCTTGCTTTGCTAGAAGCAAACTTATACTGGGAGCAGGGCGGTATTGGGTCGACTTGTCGTATACCCAGAATGGGTTTCTTTTAACTTTTTCCCAGTCTTTACACTTGGTCTGTTGGAGAAAGTTCCCGTTTCTTAGGGGAATATCTATCCAAAAATATTATAGCTAGCTCAGAAGACCTGACCAGCCCAGACTTATACTAGGAGCAGGGAAGTATTTGTGCAATTTCTCGAATGATTTCAGAATGCGTTTCTTTAACGTTTCCAGTCATTAGGAATTTGTCTCATATAAAGCTCCAGTTTCTTAGAGGAATAACTATCCAAAATATTATAACCGGTTTTCAATTCCTCGCTAGCCAAAACTTCTACTGAGAGCAGGGAGGTGATTTCTTGTATTAATAATTGAAAATTGCTGTTATAGTTTTTCTAGTCTTTGGTCTCAAATAAAAAAGCTCCAGTTTCTTAGGGAAATATTTATGCAAAAATGTTAAAACCTGCTCAAAAGACCTGGCCAGCCAAAACTTATACTGGGAAAATGGAGGTTTGACAGAGATTGAATAAATTCAGAATGGTTTCTTTTAACTTTTCCAGTCTTTTACTAATTGGTCTCATATAAAAACCTCCAGTTTCTAAGGGTACTATTTACCAAAAATATTATAACTAGCCTCCATACCTCGCCAGTCAAAACTACTAGGAGCAGGGAGGTATGGGTGCGATTTTTCTTATTAATCTTTGGAAAATTTCGTTTCCGTTCTTCGTAGTCTTTACGAATTATCCCTGTGTAAAAAGTTCCCGTTTCTTAGGGGAATATCTATCCAAAAATACTAGAACCAGCTCTTAATACCTTGCTTTACTAGTCCAAAATTTATACCGGGAGCAGGGGAGGTATTTGTGAGATTTCTCGTATAGGCCTCTAGTATAAGTAGTCATAAGCAATTCTTAGTGGCAGCTAGGAGTTCCAGTTCCATTGCTTCTAAGCCAATTCATTGTTTTTGCTTAGTATATTGTTTTTTACATTTATTACCCATCGTCATTCATGTTTAATATCTGGTAAAAACTACAACTGCACTTTAAAAATTATTTTACCAATTTGGAACATTCGGGCCTGTTTCGTTCCAGAAATCAGTGCTGGGCCTCGGGCCTGTTTCGGGCTCTAGCTTCGTGCCGGGTAAGGGCCGGGCCTGGCCTGGCTCGACCCGGATGACTACGAACTGCCAGGCCCAGATTTTTCTCTAACGTGCCAACACTAGTTATCACTACTAAGTCTGCGAAGCTTGCATTTGAGATAATCGGGTAACACTATATAGTCTATGCAAATATACGAAGCAATTGTTTTAGAGTAAATTTTGGCCTGATAACGCACACATTTGTGCACATAATTTAATATTAGAGTAGAAAAAACCCGAAATTAATTGATGACTTGATGTTAAAGCAGATTTATTAGCAGTTTTTACGTACATTTTTAAATTAGAGAAGAACCCAAAAATTCAACGACTTTAGATAGATCTGCGCAGTCTCATAACATAGTGTGCCAAAGTTATTTTGATAGATGCATAAGTAAGAAACATGCAGGCTGGATTGACATCGACTTGCTGCACGTGGAAAACTCTGCTCGGCTCGGCCGATTCAATTTCGTTAGCATTCAATTTCGTCTTTCAGATTTTTTATTCTGTTGAACTAAAATTTATCCGATTTTGAATAGCGGAGAGGAATCTACGTACCCAACACATTACTCGGAGTACTTTGGAAAGCGAAGAATTACTGGTTAAGTCTATTCCATAGAGTCCTGTTAAATCCGTGTTTTCAGTTTACACTGCATGTGTGTACTATCGGACAGAATCTGCTGGCACACACTCAATCAAATCAGTTTCTGGCCAGGAAATTTCGTCAAGCTTGAGGAAGAAGCTCCTTACCACCATGTAGTCGAGGATTGCAGAGCTGCAGTCGGTCACCCTCGTGAAGGGATATCTGCCGAATTTTCTTTAGTGCGAACATATAGAATCTCGATTTTGTTATATTGTTATATATCTCTCTCAAGCGGTTCGAAACGAATACGGTTTGGACCCCTTTAGATTTCAACCAGTATAAAACGAATTCGGAGTCGGTCCAGAGGAACGTTTGACTGATTTGAAAACCAACTTCGTGTGATAGCAGCTTTTGAAGGCGCATTCCCACCACAACTGCCATAAGCTATAGACGCGGAAGTGAGATTGAGATCGGCATCATGGGACACAATTTGGCCTTTGCAAAAAGGAAATTACAGCCAACTATCGATCCGCGAATATTTCGAATATAAACCAGCCGCATACATTGGAGCTTGCTCTGCAAGTGGAAACTGCGGTCGCCGATGCTAAAACGTTAAACTCGCAACACTCAGTTGCAGTGGTGAATAAAATTGGTTCGTGGGAAAATGGAGAGGAGTGGTTCATCTCAGGGAGCGCGCGGCTCTAGTTAGATGATGTCAGGTCGTACGGCTAGACTGGAGCGATTCACTGAACCTGAAACCTGTTCCAGTTGTGGCAGAGCGGCTCATTCTGTGCCTAACAAATATCCTGCTGCCAAAACGACTTGCAACCGTTGCAAAGGAAAAGGACACTTTTTGAGGGCTGTCTCTTTGCTTCGACAGCGAACTGTTGAGCACCAGGGTGAACACATGTCAGCGTGACAGATTGACAATCCCATATCATTTCCAGAACTTTTGTTTGCGTTTCTTTTCCTTTATCATTGACAGGAATCGCAAGGGCAAGTTCGTTGTTATTCGTATACCATTCGCGTAAATTCATCGAAATGGCCAATAAGGAGTTCTTAGCTTCAGCATAAAATAGCTTGGCGCTTTGAACATCTGGAAGACTAAAAATGACGTTGTCAACATAAGTGTTTTGAGCCATCAGATAGAGGTAGCAGATTCTGCTGAAGGAGGTGCTTTATCGTTGCGGCCAAAAGGAACGGGCTAGAGATGACACCAAAGCGGACTAGAGCCGAGCGATAGATGGCGAGATTGCCTTTCGAAGTTGGTTTGGTAAGATATTTTAGCCACTGGAATCGAGTGACATCTCTACCTTTGGGACGAAGTACAAGTTGAAGGAAAGCCTTTTTGATATCGCTCACGACAGCAATTCTTTGTTACCGAAACCTAGTCAGTAGGCCACAGATATCACTGAAAAAGGTTTGATTCCGAGGAGGCACTCATTGAGGCTTGGAACATCGGATCGGACCTTTAAGAAGAGGCATCGGATACAATCAGTGATATTGTAGTTTTATGATCTGGTCTGATGACACAGTGGTGAGGCATATAATGAACAGTAGTCTCCACAGCTACAGAATCGGTCACTCGCTCGATGATGCCTTGGTTGCACTAAGACTGAATAGTATCATGGTAGCACTTGAGCACAGTTTTCTGTTTCTCATTTTTTCGTAGAAGAGATTGGAGTCGGGAATGTGCCAGATTACAGCTATCGGGAAGAGGGTTTTGATCCTGTTTCCAAGGCATCCAACTTCGTATCTTCTGTTTACGAATTGAATTGTTAAACTGAAAGTTATCATCTCGAACTCCTATATCTTCAAGTATCCAGAAACTTTAAATATCGCACTGGATTGATTCACTAAGGAGGATACCAAGGTTGCATTCCAAGACTCGTTTGGGCTAGTTTATTTTTCCCGCGGCGGTATACACAACTTTGGAACCTAACAGTCTGAGACCATTTGATAAGGCCCCCCATTGCTTATGTCGAAGTTGTAATCACTACCAATGAGTATGTCAATGTTGACGAACTCATTTGAATGAATTGGCGGATCTGCTAATACAATACCGGGTTTTTGGAGAATGGGAAACCGGGTTATATCCAGTGGCAATTTCTAAAGTGGGCAAAAAATCGAGTCCGTCACGAACGCCGAAAGAGACACTAATTCTCCATTGTTAGATTTAATTGCCAAAGAAACGCACGGATACGTCTTTATCCTGTGTTTATTGTCTTCAAACCGAGCGTTGGGAACGGTGACCTTAGACTGAAACCGAGGCCTAGGCTGGAAGAGATACGCGAAGTAATGTATGAGCATGAGCTCGCTCCATCGCAAAAGATGCGAGCAGGAATCTTCATTAGACCCAGCTCGACAAGTGCAATCTGCATGAATAAGCTTCCACCTCCACCTTCCGCTTCCACCAGTCACCGTAGTAGAAACAGTTGTTTTTTCTGAGGAAGCTTCTGTTGTCGATGTTGTAGTACATGCATGGCTAGTTGACGAAGCTTCATATTTAGTGGGGCAGAGAGCACTAAGGTGACTATGCTGTGCACAATGAAATCACTTTGTTTTGTGGACATTCACTGACCCTGTGCTTTGAAGACAAGCATTTGAAGCAATGGTTACCAGGTAGCATCAATACTTTTCGTTTTTCAAGAAAGCAAATCGTTTTGCATTGATCGGAGAAATCCTTTTTTGCAAAAGAGCTTTGGCGGATTGAGATAAAGTGCAAATGGAAGGGGGTCGAGGTTTTTATTGATGAAGGCTGACTTTGTGGGGCCGGGTGGTTTAGCCTAGGGTTAGCAGGCTTTGAATTGATGGACCATTCACCCATTTGTGTGGCCTTAATTTCTGAAGCCCGCCGGCCGATTCCCGGCCACGAAGCAAATAGCAAAGATTGGAAAGCTGTCAAGGATTAGATTCATTTTTGCGACGAAGTTCAATTCGGACAGTCTTAGGCATTTTAGAAAGAATAATAGGAGTGAAAACCTGTCCAAATGTTTCTTCCCCTAAACACATAGCGACAAGACTTGTGTTTTTCACATTCGTCGTTTGTAGCCTGTAGACTAGCGTATCGATGACGGCAGTCGGCAAAGCTCTGCATTCAAAATGAGAAATTACAGCAACTTCATTGTTGACGCGTCTCTCTTTGAGGGCGGTAATCACTGCTTCATAATTTACATACCTTCTTGGATTAGACATCGATACTCGATAATAACAAGTGGCGGCAGGCAGCAGCACGGAATTTCTTTGGTTCAAACGCAACTGCCACAATTGTTTCAGTCAGAGCATTCCAGGCACTGGTAATCGCCGGAATGAGACTTCGCCTGTGATGCTCAGACCTACATCTAAGAGTCTGACGGGCTGCTGAGTTGCAGACGGTCCTGGTGGATCTCCGTCCATCAGGGTCCATTGGAAGAGGATTGGTAGTAATCAGGTTAGTCATGGCTTGGCGATAAATGGAAAGTGCACCCGCGAGGCGTCTGATTTTAGCTTCATCCAGCGGTAATTCATGAAGAAGTCTCGGGCTTTGCTGTTGATTTGGTCCAGAGCTCATAGTGCATAGCTGGATGCATTGGGGAGGAGCGCTAGGCAGTATTCAAATAGTGGCCGGACAGCCGACTGATAGAGATGGTGAAGAGCTGGAGGATCTAGGAATGCACGAGATCGCCTAATTCCTAGTGAACGTCCAGCAGTACTCGCTTTGCCCATTACGTGAGGGGCCCTATGACAGATTTTGGGTGTAGTTAAGTCTCAACAGCACCAGTTTGTCAGTCTGGGATATAGGTTCAGACCCAAAGTGAATATGGGGAGAAGAGAGTCTGTCCCGCTTCCTGGAGGCCAGGGGCCGTATTCACAAAGCGTTTAGTGGCTGTTTTAGGGACACTTTTAGCGTTAGTGGACACTTAGACATTCAAAGCGTATTCACAAAAATTTAGTATACTTACTTTAGGAGCCTAGGTTTAGGGCCCTTTTAGCATTGTAGCGACTGTTTTAGTGCCCATTTTTACAGTGATTTTTCACTAAAAGGTAAAACTTGATGCACGAAAGCATTTAAGGAACTGAACTGTCACTAAAGCTTTAGTGACCTGGAGGTCCCTAAAATGTTGACTAGTCTTGTTTATTTGACCATAACTCACTCATATTTTAACCAATGCGCTTAAAATTTTGTGTGGATGCACGGCGAACATTAAGGAATCCAACCATATAAATTTTACTGAGTCTTTAAAAAATTTATTTTGGCGCAAAGTCTATATGGGACGCCAGCATGCAACCAACACTAATCGGAGACAAAAATTTTTGACTTCATTTTTACTGCACTTAGCTACAGTAGTTCTTCAGGATTTGTTTGTTTCTTAACAAAGAGTGAGCCAGCACACTAACCGGAAGACCAAAACTCTCAAAATTTAGTTACAATTTAACCTAATTAGATCCTACTTACTAATTGGTCAAAAGCTAGGATAGGCTGAGGCTGCTAATTTTATTAGATCAAAACGGAGTACATTTCTTCCTTGTTATTTCAAAGACAAGCCATGTTTGTAAATAAACAAGAAACTTTCCACTGATCAAAGAATTAGCAGTTGCTGGGTGTGCTGAGATTCTCCGTTTGGTGGCAGGACTTCCAACCACGTGATCGCGAATCGCTAAGAAAAGAACGTTCAAGCTTTGTTACCTGTCAATCGAAGCTAACAATAATAGGCATAAAAATTTTCTCTTAATGCTGAATATTTGGTACACTGAAATAACCTTATGCGGACAACTAGCTTGCAAGGATTGAACTTGAAATGGTGACACTAGCAGCATAGACTTCGTAAATTCATGGCAAAATCTCACGTAGTCATACATATAATTTTTCAATGGAAACATAAAAACTATACTATTAATAAATGCAATTAAGTCAGCTTCCAACACAGTGAAGATGGTTTCGCGATCGCAGCCAGATGGGATATCATGGTACAGGGTTGTGCCGTTACACTAAGCAGGAACATCCGAATTGTTCGGGCAAGTCTTTGATATAGGAAGAGCGTTGGTCCGAGAAGGGACCTTTGCGGGACGCCGGCTCGGATGGGGCTGGGGGCACCTTCGACAATCCTCCTTTGATGAATGCCCGTCAAATAGTCAGAGCACCATTTCAAAGTCGGGCCGTAACAGGACAGTTTGTGGCGAAGTCGCCTGTGCCAGACAGTATCAAATGCTGCGGAGAGGCCTCGGGAAACAATCACGACCTCACCAACCCCCGTCCCGGGCCCCAGAGCAATAATTCATTAGCAGGAGATTCCACTGAGCGGTAGACTTCCCCTTTCTGAAGCCATACTGACAGTCAAAAAGAAGATAGTGAAGATAGTTGCCTTCGAGATGCTTCACGAGATGATAATTTAAATATTAATCCATTACCTTTGAGACAACTAAAGTAATGCCACCTGTCAATAGTTAGCTGGATCCGTTCGCGAACCCTTCTTAAATACTGGGGTGACTTGGGCCGTTTCCATCAAGTAGGGACTACTCCAGTTCTGTATGGTTTATTAAAGACGACGGACAAGGACAAGTGCCATGCAAAAGCGTCATCTGAAGCAGAAGCTGGCCTCCTGACTGGGGAGGACAAGAGCGTTCGATCTGATGAACGGGTGATCGTAGCAGATAAGAGGAACCCAAAGATGGTGGTTTAGGGTGCTAGCCGACCACCAGGACTAACAAAAAACTGTCGTCAGGACCGCCAAAAAGTCTTGGAAGAAAAAGAAAAATGGTTTGGAATGTCGTCAGGGCCGGTTGTTATGTGGTGGTCAAGGCGTTGCAGCACCTTACAAATGATACGAGGATGGAACCGAATTTGAGGCATGGTGGAGTTACAGCGGGGAGTGAATACAGGTAGCCGATCCTGCCGCCGACACAGATAGAGTTGACGAGAAAACTTCGTTTAGGACATAGGATACGATTAGGACAGAATCCTTAAATAGGCATCCAGCTCTCTCTAGAATGGTACCTTGCCCCTAGGTTTACGGCCGGTGATTTAGTTTACAAATGTCCACCTTCGCCGACCGGTTAAACCATCAACTCTTCCAGTAACTTTACTTGCACAGGCTCGCTTGTTGGAACATAGCTTGTGATTGTAACAGTTCCTGGCCCTTTGACAGGCTTGGCGATCTGCCGGGGTTCTAAATGCCCCTCCTCCACGTATTGTAGAGCCGGATCTTGGTTTTCAAAAGATGGTACAGATTCGAGGCAAGGAAGGGTGTGGATCTGCCAGGGCAAATTCGCTAGGAAGGAATATACAATTCCATACCCAGTTTGATATGGTCCCTACTAGTAGCCCAGCATTCATCTACAGAGGAGTAGTTTTCAGAGAGCTGCGCAGGCAAGTCCGCAACCAAAAGTCTTAGTTCATCCCAGTCAGCCTGCATATAGCTGGTGAACTTTGGGCACTCAGGGATCATACTGAGCACAGTTTGTGAGCAAAGGGCCACTAAGGCATGATCGGTTCTGCCGATTGGAGCCTCATACAAGGAAATCTGGAACGTATGAAGATGTCAAGCGTAGCAGGGGTAGTATCAGGCCTGGTTGCATCGGACGCAAGCTGTACCAGACCCTTGGATTCGGCAAATGGCTCAGCATCCAGACCTGCTCGGGTCCCGAATAAATCAGCCAGTTCGGATGGTGAACATTCAGGCCTCCGTATACAGAGATGATGGCATTAGGTATAGCGGTAAGTATTTGCTTAACGTCCGAGTTCAGAGCATAAAAGCAAAAGCCAAACCTATAGCCGCGCGATTGCAGAGATTAACCTATAGCCACCAATAACTTCAACGCATCACCCTTTAAAAAACTCTTGAGGTATTTGAATTTATCGATAGAAGGCATATCAGATTGGTGGATAGAGGACTCGAAAGTGTCCCAAAATTCTTGGTATAGCCAGTTTGGGAAGTTTAAAATTTGAACCACCATGGCTGGTAGGCTGTCGTAGTCGTTGACTTTGAAGAAAAGGCAATTGATTAAAACGTTGAAAACAGTAAAACACTGTCTCAAGCGCACGGAAAACTTAGATTTGAAGCAAAAATCAGTTGCTTAATTGAAAACAGTAAAACATTCTCAATTTAATTGTAGCCAAAGCTAATTGACTGAAAATGTCCTGTGTAACTGCGTCTCGGCACCATGAAGAAAAAACCTAGCAATTGATTGTAAAATGGCACACAGCTTTCCTCTAACGCAGATACAAAGAACTGACTATGTTACAAAAGCCTGTAAGGAAAACATTTTCATATGCAAATTAAATAAACAAAATCCCAAAACGCATAGTTGTCTAGCCAAATTATTGGCATAAACATTGAAATCAGTGAGAAGGATTAGAAGCTAACTTGACTTAATTTGAGTAAAGTGGGACAACATCAGTCCAAAGGTTGTCTTTTGAAATGGAGTTTTTCATATTGTTTCCTGATGGTGGACGTTTTAAACATCGTTTTAGTTACACAATTATTATTAGCAGCTATGCTGAAAAAGCGAAAGGTTACGGTTAGTGATGATGTTAGTCTTAAAAATAGCCGGGTTAAATCATTGCTAGTTAAGTCCGGGCTGAACTTGAAATAACTCAGGTTACAATTTGGGTTGACTGCAAACCCGGATTAACTTAACCTAGCACGGATAAAGTTTTATAGCATAGTGTTAGCCATAGGGGTACCCTAACCATCAGCACATAGGATTTGCCCAAGTTTTTTAATCCAGATTGGGCGATTTATGTCTATTATTATTCCGTGCTCTGTCGAAAAATGCAGGAAAACTATGACTTTTTAACCTAACCTAAAATTTCAGGAAAACTTTAGAATGATTCAAGTTTCACCGTAATTCTACAGTTTTACTAAAATGTTAAGGAATTTTGTAGAATTCCTGAAAATTTCAGTAATTCAGCAGAATTCCTGATTCTACAGTTAAACAGTGACATATATATGTCACCGTAAAATCGGAATTATGTATAGTTCTGTTCTATTTCAGGAATTATACACATTTTGGCTCACGTAAATTTTGTTTAAGGTGCTGGATTGGGAATTTGTAGCAAATTTGAAAAACTGTAATTTACTCAATTCTTGGGGTTTAGCGATAATTTTTACCATTTTAAAGCTAGAATGTGTTTGTTACAACTATGCATGGTACAGCTGCCTTATTGCAACTGTTGGACTTCGACATGCGATAACAGGAAAACAATTTTTGAACATAGATTTCTGAAGTGTGGGAAAAATCAGGAATTATGTATAATTCCTGAAATAAAGCGGAATTATACATAAGCCCGTTTTATACAATTTTACCTTGGCATATATACCCAACAATTCCCAAGAAATCTCTGCTCGAGAACTCTGCCTTTTGAGCACTCACTTATTTATTACAACTTTATTTTTCATACAGCTTTCGCTTTTTTATTTTTAGTGTATACATTGTTCGGTATTCCGTATTCCACAAACCAGAGCAGCTAATATGACATTTTTGATTGATTTGTATTCATAGAATTATTTGAGAATTCAGAACAGTATTACTCTTATCAAGTGGCTTACAGCGGCAAAAGGAGAAATGGTAAAAACTAAATCACTAAGCCGTCAAATCCAAACCGCTCAAAACAGGCTAATTGAAGTCTGAAGTGGTATTTCTTCACAGCATAGCATTTGCAGTATTTTAGTTTGTATAATAACTACGCCACATAACAACTGCAGTCTTCCTTGTTTTGGCTTAGCTTAGGGTTAGTTTGAACTGAATAGACTAGTGCTGCTCTTATCTTGCGGTGCGCAGGCTTCCCAAAAAAAAACCCAAAATTAGAACACACACAGAACACACACAAAAAAAACAAAATATGAAAAACACAAGTTTGTGATCATTTTGCAACAAAATTTAAAATTTATAGTGTTGTATAGTGTTGAGTATTGAAAACTTGGGGAAACAATCACAAAAACATTAGTTAATAGTTTTATATAGTCTCTAATAAAATCTTAATTACAAATTCGTGTTTTGAATAGCCACTGGCTGTTCATTTCGCGAATTGAATGGCTTCAGTTATTCATTTCGCGTTTGAATAAGAATGCCTTATGCATTTCGCGTTTTGAATAAAACAGCCATTCAATTCGCGTAAGTAACGTAACCCCAGCAAAGTAACCTCCTTAAAGAGCGGGTGGTATATAGAGTGACGACCCCTGAGCATTGACCAGTTATAGTATGACAGAAAATCCAAACTTAAAAGAATGTCGTATAGACAGAAATCACTAATCAAATACTCATGTTTCCACCTATAACCCTGAAAAGATAACCAAATTCAAATTTAACTGAACCAGAAAAATTGATGTATGTTCCTTTGCTGTGGTAGCCTGTGCACAGGCACCATCCACAAATGACAAATTTTCGGGCATTTCTGCTTTAAATGTTCGACAAAATTCTTAGAAACCACGCACCCGCGTCAGTAAGTGCTGGAGTATTCACGCCTCCCACTGGTGCAACTATCAGGGGTGAATGCATAGGCGGTATTTTCGTCTAAGCACCAAGGAAATATTCATCCTGATGTACAAAAGCGGCCAAAAAGTGCAGTTCCGATTATTTGCCAGGAAAGCGGTCTTAGTTGTATTATGTGGTTGACAACTTCAATTTTGGTACATATCTTCACTTTCGTTATCTGACGAATATCATAGATTTTGGTCTGAACATGTAGTTTTCGAAGAATCAGACTGAAAAAACCTTGAGCTTTAGCTTTTTATCCCTTTTTCGGGATTTTTCAGGCTTTCCTGAAGCTTCCCACTCAGTGGAATCAATCTCACACTCCTCTTCCAGTCGTGAGAGTTGAGTCACAATTTTACATAACTTAGCCTTTACATAACTTAGAATGAACCCAACTTTCCAAATCTGACAAAAAGAATTCCAAGGTTCCTCAAATCGGGTTTTAGACCTTGTCGAAGTTGCTCAAAAATTTTATCGGCTCTGTCATCCTCACTCTCGTCGCCTGGAAAGGCTTTTTTTCACCAGCATTTCAAGTTCTGACACAGAATATTAGACATTTTTCTCCTTTTTCTGAGTACTTACGTATTTTGCGAGTGTTCTACTGCAGTTTCCTGAACCGGGGGAGTTCTTCAAGAGTTTGACCATTTCGTCATACGAAACTGGCATACCCAATGAAGACAACCGGTGAATGACAGATTCGCCCAACTTTGAGAATAAAATTTTGTAAAATTTATTTCACTCGATATTATTAGCCTTAGGAATGGCTTCAAAAGTCAAAATCCAATCCTTTGGTGTGAGTTTTGTATCACGACCGTTATAATTACTAAACCCTTTATAAAGGGTAATTGAGTTTTTCAATTCCGCCATTTTTTGTTCTCTTTCTAAACGTAAGCGAGTAGCTTGACGTGTCTCTAGAGCTTTTCGAAGATTTACAAATTTACTGAGAGTTTCATCGATTTGGCCAAAAATTTGCCAAAAAAATTTAATTTGTTAAAGGGACTAATTCCTCGAAAGTTAAGTCAATGATTATTCCTAGAAAATATAAATCTACGCAAAATTACTCAAATTACTACAGAAAATCGTGAAAAGCAAGAAAAACACAAGGGTAGGGGGGGCTAAAAAATTCTAGTATTTCGCGAAAATTATATAAAATTATCAAAAATAACTATATATATATATATGAACTCTAGAAATCAGTTATAACGACACTAGGACAGTTGACGGCAGAAAATCACGAAATTCGAACATTTTGTGAAAAATGGGGGGATTTTTCGAAAATAAGAAAAATTCGCTGAAAAACGCCTAAATCAACCAAAAATAAAAATAAGCCTACAATTGCTTTTTTTGTTCAGGCTAACCACTTAATAGGCTCAATTGGGGGGATCAAAAATTGACCAAAATTTGAAAATTTCGCAATAATTTTTTCCGTACAGCTTTTGTGAAGTCTTTAGAGTTGATTATTCCAATGTTGCGGAATATTCAACCCCAAAGGGTGAAGGAAAACCCCACAGAAAAATATATCGAATAGTTAAATGTCTTGGGGGTCGGGAGTGGGGGATAATCTCAAACTACCTAAACTTTACTGGAAATTCTGTTATTGGGCTATGCCAATAACTCCACTGACTTCCGATTGTGTTTCCGATTTCAAATTAGGTAGGGGGTGGGGGAGGGAGAGGGATAAACGCCCGTTCTTGCTTCGTCAGCTCCAAAATTTATACTAATTTATAGTTATACTCCACACAATAGGAGAATTTTGAACGTCCTCAAAAGTAACTAAAAAGGTCTGAAAAATTCTCCTACTTAAACGAGCGAATGATATAAAAATCGTTCAATAAAACTCAGTAATAAGTGAGAAAATCAAAAATCAAAAATCAAAGATGAAAAATCAAAAATTTGTCAAATTTTGCTTGGCTTTCCGGACAGTGTCACGTGTCACGGTCGCCAAATATTAACTACCGACTAACTGTCCGATATCAACCGGTAATTAAAAGACGGATCTGATGCAGGTTAAGCTCGGGTGCAACCGTACTGTCTACCAAAACTCCGAATACTAATCTACACTAATAAAAGAATAGAAGACGCATCATTGTTTAATATACCAATTAACAGATTTTAATGACAGGCGTAATAGGGCCAAAAACAGTAAGGCCTATAAATCGTATATAGAACATAAGCCCGTAGGCGACTACTCCATTCGAAAGATACACAGTAACTGACTAATTAGCAAATTTAGCTAATTTCTGACAAACCCGAAGCCGGGAATTCTACACAAGATAGGTGAAGAAATTAGTGAAAGACTTGGCGAAATACACTTCGCATAGCGAGTATTTAAGGTGGTGATTCCTTTTGGGCACATATTGTTGGTTGACGGTTCAAATCAAGATGAAATTTGATGAAACTTTCCAAAATAAGTTCTTTTAGCATTCTAACACCCTCCGCGCAATCCCGCTTCCGAAATTCGACTTCTCCGCTCAGGGTGGTTTTTGCGGAATTTTGTCAGTTAGACTATTGCTGCACAGCTATGATTATATTCATTCGAAAGATCTTGTTGCGCTCTACATTTTTGCTTTTTGACGCACATTTCTAGCTTTTCTCTATAGTGAGATATAGCTGATTTTCTTATTTTGGGGTTGAAAACTTGTCATTTTTGCAGAAATCAAATCATCCTCCATTTCTTGAGCTACGCAAGGTGTAAAATTAAACTACGGGTGTCAATATGAAGGCCTCGTCGAGGCCGATTATTCGTGGCATGGTAATCTTCTAAATGCTATCCCGTACGCTGCTATCATAAAAAATGTAGTTTTTGCAAAAACATGACCAAATTTTTTCCAGCGATTGTGGAGCATTTACTATGCAAGCTAGAGGGTTGCCACTTACTAGACGTGTTTTACGCAAAAATACCGAGGGACCCTTTTTTAGTTGCCCCGATTGCTGCTTTCTAGCTAAAGTAGTCGCTTGCCAAAGTTGGAAAAAGTAGGCAAAATCTAGGATGCGCTTACATTTTAGCTAATTTCTTTATAACGAAGAGCGGTTTCATAATAATTAAAAAAGGGCCCTCAGGTATTTGATAGTGGAATCGAGTGATATGGCCGATGCCTCAAGAAAAAATTTACTTTATTCTGCAAAAAATCTGGAAAATTAAATTACTTCGAAAATGCAGGAAAATAATTTCCGAGAACTAAAGTTAGTTTCGTTGTATTAATTAGAAAGAGCAAATGTTAACCTGCATTTTTATATAAAAATGGTTTCTTAACTCCAACGAATGAATGAGTAATAAGGGTTCAAAGTTGATGTCTCCAAAAGGAATCACCACCTTAACATATATATGATTAGTAAGAAAGACGTCTGACTTATTTTAAGGTCACTTTTAGTTATCTAAAAAATTTTACCTGTTAAATCTATTATTCTGTGTTTCAGGGCTTTTGTAGTATTTTTATTTTGTCAGATGGCAGAAACGTTATAACTGCTTCTGGTATTCGAGAAATATTATGACATTGAGGTGTTAAAATTAAAATAATTCTAAACTATGATTATAATTGACTACGAGTTCGTTTAGATCGACGGGGAGCAATTTTATATTTTTACAATTCAAAAATGTTAACAATTCTAAATTTTTTTACATAGTTTTTAAGACATTCATCACTTGTTCCTTTCCGTAATGTTAGTATAAGTTAAAAATAAATTTTGAAGACAGAACATGTCTGAATGGAAACCCACAGAATGAGGTCCTAGTTTAGTAGCATCGTATTTTAACCGAATTCCAATATCACTAATCTTATAATTGCAAACTCTGCAGCTCGCAATACGTCAGTAATTTACGATGGAATGTTTTAGATGTAAGATGAGATGTAAACATGTAAAATGTTCTCAAGTGAGATATAAAACAATCAAATTCGTTAATACTCGTTTTGCTAGGAATTTTATCAAAGCAAAAGCATTTTTGAGGGCTTGATATTTCTATTTTGTTAAGATTTGCTGAGGGGGGTGTTTCGTGTGGCACCCGTTAGAGAGACAGCTTCGCGAACATAGTGCTCTACATCCGTTAGAGAAAGACAGTTTCACTTCATGCTTCGCTACGTAGTACACTACATCCGCAAGAGAATGACAGTTTCGCTACATACTACTCTACCCTTACACCTCAGTGAGAACTTGCACTACTTAGCCCACCACGAACTAACCCCTATTCCTGCGTTAGCCCCATCCCCGCAGTTTCCCTTTGTTGTTACTACTGCACTGCTCTACCGTCCTTTCGGCTAACTCACAACTAATGCCACTGGTCTACTCCCACTGGCACCGTCTCTTTAATTGGGCTCGGTCTACGGCACAACGTCTACCCAACGGCTGCTCCTTCTATGTTGCCAACATCACAACCTGTGGGAACTACTAACTACAACCCTAAATAAAAATCCTGTAGACCCACAGTCCACCGCCCCCCTCCTGGCTACTACTAGTTATTACTGTATACAGTGTAATTGCTAACATTTCCACGCCACATATTTTTATTCACCACAATTTTCTGCACCACTAAATAACAGACAACAATGTGGGCAGTAAACAAAGATGGAAAAGAAGGGGAGGGAGTACGGATCTAAATCAGGGAATGCCTTTTTAGAGTGCAAATGAAAAAAACAAGGAAGACGACAAGACAAATGTTGAAATTTTATCATTTTTGCATTACTCCTCTCGCTTCTTTTCCTGTTTTCTTCACTCATACACTATCTTAGTTTAAATGTCATCATTTTCGTTTTAGCAAATCTTCGTCCGACCGCGTCAGTAGATGAAGTCGGCAGCACTACAAAATAAAAGAACCTATTTTATTAGAACACAGGATTACCACATCAATTATTCTTTGTTCGCAGCGCTAATACAATAGGTACTGCGAAAGTGCTAGTCTGTAGTGGAAGACTGAGGAGTTTTGACGTTTGCTTTTTACCAAAAGTAATTTGCATAATTCTCAGTCAGACTGCCCGTGTTTCCCCGCCACCCCTCCACCTCAACGTTTGTGTGTGCGTGTTTCGCACACGCTTTGTGTATTAAAGGCTGCACGCACAGGGGTGGCGACATCCCGCCACCCTTGCTCCACCCCTCTCCACCCATGCGCATTAATTAGCAGTTTAAACTATATGCAACGTAGTCTATTATGGCATGACATGGAACACTCAACAGAAACGGCTGAGGAACGCTAGGCGCCCGTAGTCTGGAAACCAACAGGGTCTTCTCCATTCTACTAGATTTCCACCAAGGCCGGACTGTCTGGGGGTCAAATACTTAAATAGAACACAATTACTAATAGTTAAAGAAATTATCCCTGATTCAGAAGAGAAATCCGCTGACTATTTAAGACATCTTGTTACAGTAGAGTTCAAGTGGGACTTGTACACATAGCTGCAGTATTTTAAATTATGAACGCATTCATATGTGCAGGGGGTATAGTTCCTGTCAGACTGGCGAACTGACTTGCATAGACAAAATTGTACGTAACGTTTAACAGAGAAAGTGAGAAAACAGAGCTTGCCTGCAGTAGATCAATGGAAAGAGAATGACGTTTAATTGTTTGCAAAAGTAATTTGCATAATTGTCTGAAAGACTGTCCGTTTCTCCCCGCCACCCCTCCACCTCAACGTCTGTGTGTGCGTGTTTTGCACACGCTTTGTGAATTAGAGTCTGTACGCACAGGGGTGGCGTCCCCCCACCACCCCTGCTCCACCCCTCTCCACCCATGCACATTAATTAGCATCTTTTATGGAACGTAGTCTAGTCTGACATGACAAGGAACGCTTAACAGAAAGACGAAAGCTACGTGGCCGTTGTCCAGTTTCCATGAAAACTGGCAAAAACCACACATTTAAAAGGCAACTTTTATGATAGTACGCAAACACATTTCATATTATTTGTGTTGTTAAAGTTTAATCTGATCGGATAGATAGGACGAATCTGAGAGAATTTTTTACATCAACATCTGAAAATGGGTATTAAATTTACATGCCCTGACCAGCAGCTTTAAAATTTGAGATTTGGGTCACGCACCTCAGCAGTTTTTTACGACACATGCACTCAGTCTTCTGTGCAAAAAGCCGGTCGCCGCATTGCTGTCAGAATAGCGTCTCCATGGTTCCCGTGCAATGTACAGCTTAGCTCTTATAGTGCAGAGGGGACAGTTCTGTTTTGTATTATGAAGGAGACAATCCCTCTACCCTTACAAAAATAGCGAACGATTACATATGCATTAATAAGGACTGAATGCTAGACAGTTTTACAAGTTTAGTTTTGCAGTGCTGCTCTAGGGGTCTCACCTTATCAAATACTATGCGTATGCACACACACGTAGCCTTTTCAAAGCTCATTTGCATAGAGAAAGACTTCCCCAGCGCTGCAGAGTCCTCTATTAAAGCCCACAGCTCAGTAGGCTATGCGACGAATTAAAAAGTTGTGTGTATCTATAAACGTGTTTATACAACTCTTTTGCACTTTTCCTATGTAAAGACTGTGCATATAAATCAGATAATGCACAGTGCAGCGTGCGTATAACTGAGTTATACGCACGCTGCACGCTGGGAAGCCGGTCCCTAATCTAAATTGCTGTAGCATACAGTTTCCCGCATGCTACAGCAGTGTGTACAGCAGAGCTCCAACTTAGACAGCTCTGCTGCACACCAAAAATTAGGCCTCGCAGCCGTGGCAAGCAACAATGTTGCTGCCATTTCATGTTGAAATTTGTCTAAACTTAGCTGTCAGCTGCAACATAAATGAGTAAGGTTTCATCAATTAAGGAGAGGTTGAATCGTTGTATAAGTACTTTACTGCGTACGTCGTACTAATTTCTACTGCGTACGTCGTATGGGAAGCCCTCGTGCGTGGCACTCGTGCGCTTCGCGCACTCGTGCCCCACACTCGGAGCTTCCCACACGGCGTGCGTATAAATCAGTGAATGCACGCTAAGGTGTGCTATAAAGTATACATATAGAATATAGATTTTAAGTTCATTCTTGTCATAGAGAAACAGAGTCTCACTAGGGCTGCTTTGCCTAGCTGCACCAAAACGGAAAATTAATTTGCATATTTAAAAGTTGAATTGTTCGCTGTTCGGCGCCACCCCTCCACCCTTTCCTCTGTGTGCGCCTGTACGCACACGTGCAACTGCAGCGTAAATTGTACGCACAGGGGTGGCGTTTCCTCGCCACCCCTGCTCCACCTCTCGCCACCCCTAAGCGTCTACGCATCCAGAGACTCTTCTTTAATTTATAGTTCCGACACGAACTTTTGATCCTGTTGTAATGTACGGGGTGGCACAGGGAGTGAGGGTTAACCTTACCTAGATCGGTAAAGTAATTTAGAAAGCAGGCCGCAGCAGTGTTAGTCCTTTCGCGCGTGTTTACGTAAGTCTGTTTTGCGCCAGTTGTGCTGATATAACGAACGTTCACACTTTGGCTGCGGGTGCAGAGGAGTGGGGAGAACGTCACAGGAATTTTTGTCAAATGTGTCACACTTTTTTCCTCAGTTTTTCAGAGAGCCTGAGTAAAACTTTTAAACTTCAACTGGGGAAAAAAGTTCATTTTAAAATTATTTCTTTTCCATTACTGTAACAAGTGCAGTCGACTTAATGTGGTTAGCAATAGCTGCATTCATTTGCGTAGACAACTTCGTTTTATGATATTATCCCTTTTCCAGGAAAGGAGCGTTTATTGTTCGTATAGACGCAGTTTGTTAAATGAGCACATATTATTGCACATTCATGTTAACATGGCAGCTAGAGCAGAAGCATAGGGAGAAAATGCAAAGTCTAATTTGCATAGAGAACTCAGACGTATCTTCCCAATACTCTGTCACTATTCGTATACACGCACGAGGAAAGAAGACGAAGCGAAAACAGAAACTTATATGCAGGGTGAAAACTGACAAAATACTGTTGGATATCCATGTTTACATGACTGTTCTAACAGAGGTCTAGGGAAAAGATTCTAATTCTAATTTGCATAAACAAATCAGGAGAATGTTCTCAATTGTGTGGCAGTGTTCGAACAGACGCAGAAGAAAAAGTGTTGTCATAGCATATAATGGACGAGTCTAAATGAACGAGTCATACAATATTGGTAAAACTTGTTAACTGCAACCGAAAAGCAAATTCTATAATACGTATTGGTCTCCAGCTTCTCGTATGTCCCTGGACGTAACTGATTCTTTCATCGTATAGTAATAGCAATCGTTTGAATGTTTTAGACGGCTATGCACGGTGTCACCTTAGTTCACGTGTTCTAGTATTGTAACCGCGTCGATCCTTACCGTTGAAAAGCGGCGGCTCCACCTCCATCGCTGCTGTCATCGTCCCTCTTGCGTCTGTCCCACTTTCCACGGTCTTTGAGCGGCGTATCGTCCTCAATAAAATCGCCCATGTCACTGTCGTAATCAGTAGAGCTGAAAAAAAAGAATCAGTCAAGTAGATTACTGACACATACAAATGTTTTTAAAAGCCTCTAATAAATCCAGTATACGTGGACTGCAATCGTTCCGTAATACTGTAAAGGTCAACGTGAAGACACACAACAAACTGCAAAACACGAGGGGATCAGAACAAGGCACAATATAGAAGAAAATTGTGCCAGTGGACGACCCCTCTTCTGATCGCGTAATCCCCCCGCACTACTTGGCTTTTCATAGGAGGACGGGTTGTTTAAACAGGTTCCCTGTCCCCCCCCCCGGTGTGCGGATGACAACGATTTTTTCCGTTTGCTGAGGGAGTAGAGATAACGCGAGCCCCCATGGGGGTGGTGCGCCAACAGCGAAACGGATACATCCAAATTTTCTCCCGGCTCCCCCTCCGCCCAAAACGGGGAGGGCCTCCCCCTTTTACGGTCACAGCACTCGTACGTAAAGTCAACAAGAGATAGGGTGTACAATAAACTCTTCTTGTACAACATGAAGAAATAAACTATGCAGTCTCGCTATAAGCATACCGCAAGTTACTCGCGTCCGAATAATAGCTGTAGTCGGGCTCGTCTAGGTACTGGTACGTATAGCTTCGGTCACCCTTTCTAAACATCATCCTCCCACGCAGTTTCCGACGACTAGAAGCAGAAATCACTACGGAAAAGTGAGTACGACTATAGTAGCAATAGATTATACAAACGGGGAAAGGGAGGAGACACCTAAGTAACCACAAACAGGCTAACAACAAACAACAGCACATTAAAACGTGTGTTTTGAATAGCAGAAGGTAAACGACTATGTGACGTAAACGAAATAAAGCCACAGCAGCGTGTGTGCTTCCCCCGCATTGCCCCTGTCTCATCCAGGGAAAACCGGGGGCCGTTGTTTTAGTTTACTTTCCCCTTAGACGGGCGCGACGTTTGCTAGAATTTCATCGTACCTGCCACTTTTGCGCTTTCTCCTTCGCCTCTGAGTCTTGCTATAGGCATAGTCCTCGCCGCCACTAATCGTGTGCGAAGCCTCCTTTGCACTGCGGTCAAGAAATTGTAGGCCAGGTCCACGGTGCCCTCCTTTGGATGTGCGTTGCCCTTTGCTGTCACGGATGCCGAGAACGTAGTCTCTTCTAGACTTTGAATCCGGCAACGTATTTTGCCAGACCTTTTTGGTCTGAAACAAGCAAGTGTCACCAAAAACGCACTTTCACCCCCCCCCCCCCTCCTGCATGAAACTAGGACAAACAAAACCACCTGCTCCAGACAGTTGTACAGAAAACAGAACGAGACAAATACATTTTCCAAGTACAAAACATAGTCTGTTAAAACAAACAGCTTAAATATACTACCTCATAGGAGGCTGGCGCCCGCTTTGTCTCTGGTGAGTAGATTTATCTGTCCGCTGCAAGCCCTGTATTGCCCGGCGGCGCCTCGTGTCAGGGCAGCATCCCCCTCATTGGCGTGCGGCTCACGCGGCCCTTCATTTTGTCCACTGCGCATTGCAGGAGCACTCTCTGGTGATGTAACTCGATAACCATCATCGTCGACACGAACAGGGCGGCCAAAGCACGATTTGTCCACGGGTTGACTGGGTGGACACGGGCGGGGAGACTCTTCACCAAACCCACGCCGCATGGGTTGTTTCCCCTCGGCTTCCGTAGCCCAATGGTTGCCTTTGGTCTCCCCTTTTCTCTGCGCTTGTGGAACTTTCCCTTCCGCATACGGCTCAGGCGTCGCATCGTATCTGAAACTACGTACAATTCTTTACAATACGTTTAGCATTGTGATGTATTATACCAAAAGAATGAAAGAAAAAATTTTTGTTTTCGCCATTGGTTATCTACCCCAGAAGCTGTGTGCTCCTAAATAGATCATAGACGAAACCAAATGAGAAGGAGCCAAACGCACTACCGTCTAAACGTGTTTACGTTAGTTTAAAAAGATGCTAACCCTATTGCGGCAAGGATTTCCGCCTCCGTCATTGGACGTCCGACGTCCAATCCATGCCCAGCAGCTGCATTTCTGATTCTGTAATAAGCATAACAACAAGTCTACACTGCTGTCTTTTATAAAGGTATTAGTGCCTGTCAAACAATAATTGAATGATTAATTAAAGTTTTGTCTCTTCCTACAATAAAACCTACTCCTGCTCTTGCTGCCGTCTTGCTTCCAAAGCGTCAGTGTCAATTTGACGAATGAGTTCGTCATCAGAGTCAGACGCCGCCTCCACCGTCCGCGGGCCGTGCGCCCAAAACAATAAGGCAGAACACAATAGTAAGTATTGAAACTTTTAGCTCACCTTGCTGTCTGTCCCGGTCGCGCGGCCGGTGGCATTGGTACAAGAAAGCGATCCAGGAGCGCCTGTTCTGTCCTGGCGAACCCCCTATTGTACTTCAGGCCGCGATGGAATCTGAAATGGCATGGCGTTGTCGCTAGTTACTGCAGTTCTACAAAACATCATCTAAAATCACCGTCTCACGCAGATGGTCCCGTCTGTTACTCTATCATCCCCCCGCTCCTTTCTACACTGCATTCGACTTGACTATACGTTTGTGAACAAACTCACTCGGCCTCAATTTTAATATCCTGACTTTCCAATGGAGGACTTGGACAATGGAAAAGTGATTGTACAATACTCCTCCAGTGATTCAACATAGGCGGGGCAAGTTTTCGGTTCATCACGGTGTCGCTGTCACTCCAGTTCTCCAGTTCTCTTTGATTATTTTTAAATACTCGTTCTTGATAGATTCGTTAACTCGAAAATTTCGGTGAAAGCATATAATACAAATTTTCAAAACAAAAATAAAGTGCCAAATGTTCAAAACCCACATTTATGTACATGAGCTGACAACGGACGTGCCACAGATTACTAGCCCCCGCTTTTTGTCGGAAGAAACTGGAGTAGAATCTTTAATGACCCACCTTTTCCTTTTCTGCTGACTTGTACCGGCGCTGACGCTACTTGTCGAACCCGGGCTGCCCTTTGGTGTTCCACTAAAATCGTAAGCACATCCTGACAATTATAAAATCATAACTAGACTGTTACTATATTTCCATTTGCGCTAAGGTGACCCAGCTGTACGGATCCTAAATATGCATGATCATACTATGTTTTTTGTTTTCTAGTTTCCTCTGTCCGAACTGCTTTGGTCTAAAAAGGGGAATATTAGGATGCTCCCCAAACAACTACCTTATGTGCTCCTTTTTGACTAACTTTATGTAGGAAGATAGTGATTGAGTTTTTTTACCTCGTTGCAGTCGACGGCCCGGCAGTGTTTGACGAACTGCTGCCACGCGCCGCTGAACGCGACTTTCTAGTCGACGCACAACTGTCTGGAAAGGAGGCAGCGCTATAAAAATAGGAAACACCTGAAACTATATCAGATACAAATATAGAAATACGGACTAGACTAGGACCGAAACGTACCTCACTTCTCACATCTAACTAGACCGGGAAGAAATTAGTGGCCAAAAAACTAATCAGTAAAATCACTAAATGCAAAACCGCAAACACTACTGCACCGGCCCACCTGTTACGATTCTGCGAGTTGCGCAAACTGTTCGCCGGGCCCGATGCTGCACCGTGCTGATGGGTGACGTATTCTGTATCCGTTCCGCTACAATGCATAAAGTGATTTGATGTACCGGGAACATTGATTCCGTAGCGGGCTCTCTATTGGCATTTCTAATGTCATGTTTCGTTTTATGAAGTTTATACATTTTCGTTCCTGTCCTCTGTGCGGGCGGGGTGTCGGGGCGAACCAATAGCGAAAAAGGAAATACATGGGGCGCTTTTCCCCTTTATGCTTCAGCAATACATAATTAGGACTGTACGTACTGCGCGCCGCAGGAATCCAAATGATCGGACGCAAGCGGGCTTTCTGGCACAACCCAAAACTGCTCATCAGGTTGGATAGGTTCGTCTAGAACAATGTCGGTTGCAGTGGAATCAGGGCTATAAATAAATGACAAATCATTAACATAAAGGAGCAGCTGTCACGACGAGAGTGCAAGAGAAGTAAACAAAAGAAATAAAAAGTCAGTTCAAGTTCTAGTGTAAGCGCGGAACGGGACATGAAGTTACAAAGGAGAGATATAGATTGAAATCAAATAAGACGTTAGATAAGAAATATGTCGCAGTTTACATTTATTTCTTAAAGTAGCTAAGGTATTGTTGTTTTTAATGGGAAAATTTCACTGCCAGAAGACGAAATGGGGGGAACTCCACAAAACTCAATTGCTCGCAGGTGGAATCGCGGGCCGCGGGTACGAACTTAAAAAATGTTTCTCCTAAACTAAGTGAAATTTAATAGTTAATAGAGCACTAAGATTAACATTTGAATAAGATCTGACTAAAATCTTATTATAATCTAACTAAAGTCGACATGTTACATACTTGTTTTGCTAGAGCGCATGTGGGATCAATAGTTATTGGTTTAGAGTTAATCAGATTTTAACAAACAACTAGCTTGGTGCATCGGACAATGTGATTAAAATAAGATTAAGACTAGCTAATAACATTTTACCTAGAAATTAATCATATTTGGTGCAACCGACTATTTACAGTGCTTCGCACTAAGAAAGTTTATGATAAACGTAGAAAGACATAATAAAATGAAAGTTAAATTTACTTTTCCACATGATTTGAGCTAAAAAGTTTGCAGGCACCTTGCGGTGTTTACATGTCTGCGGGCCCCGGGCCGGGGGGCGGGACGGGGGCGCGTACCCTTCTGCGGGCCGCGGGCCCGGACGGGTAGCAAAAATCCGGCCCGCGACCAGAGTCCATAAACAAGCCAGTTGCATATATATACATATTATAAGAGTCCGGGTGTTCCAGACAAGGATTGGGAAATATAATGTCAAGAAAAGGCGAAAGCGATCGGATGTGGTACGAACAGCAACGGACAAATGTATATTCAGAAGTGTGAGTATACCTTCTTTGTTTGGTTCTTTTAGTGTCAACAAAGTACCGTTTGACGTGGATTCGGGCGTGCATGTTTTCCTTTTTGATGAGTTGTTGAACAGGAGACGCGTCCTAGTAGCCTATCACACTCATAATTCTTTTTGAGGTCAGTTTGACGTACAACAAAAGCGGAGGAGGCCTCTGTATAAACACTGCGACACCGATAGAGTTAACAAAACCAAACTTTGGTTTTATGAGTCCTCATCTGTCAGGACGATCCCTCTGATTCATATCTTTCCCGTCGTCCGATCCACTGGAAGATTTACGCACAGACATTGCGCCTCTTAACCCAAAGAAAAACATAGGTAAATATGGTCGCAAAGTCCTTTTCAAACACTAGATATAAACAACTGCTGTTATTACAACAGTCTAAACGGTGTAAAACCAGCTATGCTTCCCTTTTGCAACTCAGTAATTGACATGTTACTGCTGTCATAAAAAAACGTTGTAAGTTTCTAATTTTCACGCCTCAATTGATCTCTAAGTCTGTTTTTCTTTTGCACTGCAATTCGGCTATCGGTTTAACCGACGCCGTGCCATATCACAACTGACTTTAATGGACAATCTGTTTAAAAAGGTAACGAAGGACAAATTCTGCCACGCTAATAAAGTTATGACGAAATCACTGTGAAAGTAATTCCCTTTTCTAATACCATCACATAGCCGCACTCCTCGGGATAGGATAAATTACACGGTTATTTCCATCAATTAGCACTGAAGCATAGCAGGTTTAAAGAAACTTTAAGCGCTACAAAGACCAACAATATCTATTTCTCGCACGGCCGCTACTGTACACTTCATAATTATACAACAGGTGATAGTGCTGTCTAGGAGTGACAAACACAGTCTCCTATACAAAACTCGCACACACAAAACGTCTAATCAATTGTCATCCCTCTGCAAAACCGATTACAACGTTTGTCAAACAATTGTTAAATTTTCGAAATCATACTGTTTCGCAACTCTTTTCATCGTATCTCTATCTACTGTGTACACAAGAACTGCGAAGATGTGCATTGGCCAGAGTTTTGAGCGTTGAATTACAATATTCAAATTAACTTATAGGAGTGAAAGATAGACTAACGTCCGGCAATCAATACTAGTGCACTTTCTGTTGTCATTCGCTCCGCTTCTGTCGCTTCACTGCTAGCTATGCAAAAGGCGAAAAAGACGTGGAAAGGAATAAATAGTCTGACTACGAGTAACAGGAAGAAAAATGTGATCCACGCCTACCTGTCAATGATCCCATAATGATAACTGGAAACCCATAATGACCAGACACTGTTATGCCATTGACAAGCATACGCAAAAAAACTAAATTGAGCAGTCGCCATCGTAAAATAGTATTATCTGAATAAACAAAGGGAAACTGCAGCATCGTTGAAAAAAGGGGGGCCACTTACCCTTGCTCCCTCCCTTTTTTTAAGTAGTGCAAACGGAGCCTACATCTAACGCAAGCGGAGCAAAAACAGTTGAATATAACGCATACATCTAATTTGTTGTTTTTTTTCAGATAGGCTGCCCAAACGGACGGGTGGCACGAAACTGATCTGTCACGGCGGGGCCACTGGCGTATACCCATCCGATCAAGGCTTTGGCATCACCTATAAACGCAAATCAGGATGCGTTGTAATTCCATTAACCACACGGTCAATACAGAGTCGACAATCTGAAAAAGTGGTGTCTGAATTTACACACAAACTCCAGCATTTCTACAGGAAAAACGGGGGGGGGGGGAGGCGGCGCCACGCGCCCCCTTTTCTGCGCGGAATGGGCCGCGGGAACAGAATCCGTTAGATCTAAAGCGACGAGTACCGTAACCCTAACCGTAAACATAAAATCCTCACAACTTATATTCACAGGGAAGCGCACACAGCATGGCGCCACTCTCAGTTCAAACAAAAAGTAAAAGTACACAATGATGCGCATTACAGGAGGAAACTGCAGGACTGAAATGGCGAACCATACTGGCTAGTATGACTCCTCAAACTACACGAAAAATACACAGTATCCCTACTAGCGGAACTGAGCTAAAACACTGAGGAAAACCGTATCACAGCATGTCTTCTAAAGAAAATTTTACTAACAAAAAGCCAAAACACGAAAGTCAATATATTCATAAAGCATTGAACAATAAAAAAGAACAGTAAGACAACACAACACAAACTGAAGGAAATCTCAGAACAAAGACTACAGTGATGCCACTCCACTCGTGGAGGGTTCATTATCGTCATCGCTGTCCTCGCCTCCGTTCTGTAAGGAGGAGCGCGTTCTTTTTGATGGCGGCCCGTCGCTCCATAACAGTCCCATTAACCCAGTTGCTAAAATAGGGCGGACTCCTCTTGCGCCACCAGTAGAGACCTCCCGTGCGCGAACAGAAAGAGGAGGTTTCTCCAGCAAGTATCTAACAGCCACTGGGCGGGTGTGTATTGCGTCAGGCTCTCTCTCTTCATTAGCGGGGCTCGGGTTACTCGCGCGGCTCCCTGCGTCCCCTAGAGCTGGACAAAAAGAAGCCGCGAGAAGTCTGCCTGGTTGAGCAACCCCTGATTTGTTGTCAGCCCAATCAGACACTACACCAGTGACACCAGCATCGTCCAAACGTCCGGCCCCTAAAAAAACGCCAGACGAAACGCGCGGGGGAGTTGCCTCCAAGGATTCGGGGACGTGCGGGTCCTCATACAGCCGCCGTCTTTCCCAGTCACCTTGGCTTTTCCCGTCTGTCTCAGGCCGCCCATGTTGCCCCGACCGTGTCTGCCGGGACGTTGGTATTCCATCTCCACTGATACTGCGTTCATCTCATCCAGATTGTCGGGTGCCGGCAAAGTGCGCGTGGGGGCCGGTGTGTCCATTCGCGCTTCGCTATAGGCGTCTGAACGGTCCCCTGTGTCAGAGATGTCTCCAGACGGGGACGGCCCCCGGGCGAATTTGGCGCCTCTGTGCTACTGCCGCTACTACTGCTTTCTGTTGAGCTCTCCACCTCGGTACCCTGTGTCAAATGGCGGACCACTTCATATTCCGTGTCAGTGACTCCTGTAACACCGATGACACGAAGATCCTGCTGCTTAAGTATGGCGACCATATATGGGGTGCCCAATTGCTTCGGCGTGACCGAATTTATCTCAACCGAAGAACCGTAGATCGGTTCTAGTTGTCGCAAATCCGCAGCCTCGTATTGTTGGGGCGTTGGTTCTGTCCGGATTCTGGTATATGTCTCGACTGGCACAGAAAGAAGCCGTAGGATTTCAGTGTCCACTTCGTCTCCCGGTTTCTTCTAGAATATTTCAGCTCCCCGAGGATTTCGTAGTGGGAGCAGAAATGGACACAGACGAAGAATGGCATTAATCTGAAAAGAGGCAAAGAAGAACATAATACACAGCAGGGGGGTACAAAAAAAGGAGAAGTATCAAATATTAAGCATAAATAACCGAAGGAAAAAGGTATGTTTAAATAACAGTTTGTGTATTATATTTATAGCCTATTTGCATAGCATCAAATTAACTAAAAATAATATTTAGCTACAGAATCTCTCGTTCACCTGAGTTGAACAACCGCTATTCCGTAGCAGAACTCACGTTAGGTTTTAGTTTAGCCCTTGATCCGGAGTGGAAAAGCTTCCTCAATTTTGATGGCACGACGTACATTCTGGGCATCCTAGCAGCTTTCAGATGTACTTCTTGCACAACTGACCCAGTCATTGTGTCGTCATCTATCCCGGGCGCCGGAGGAGGCGGGTGGGCAGTGCCAACAAGCTAGAACGTTCAAAGAGCACAATAGTACAACAAAGCAAATAATAGTAAGTACTTTACCATTTATTCCCGCAGTACACTGCTATAGGATCATTAGTTACACCGACCTAGACATATCCAGAAAAACAAACTACAAACCCCTATTTAAACGGCGCTGTTTATTTGTGGGCTTGCTGAGATCAATTGTTATAAAATTATACACTTAGAAAAGTATCCATATATATTATCACATGTATGTGGTCTCTAACCTTCCGTATTTCCTGTTTCCATAGGTCCGACTGTAGGACAATGCCCAATGCGTTCTGCATATCTTCCTCGCCGATGACAAAAGTGAGCATGGGCGAGCCGGGACCGTCTTCCAAAATTCTTATCATAAATTTCAAATTGTGAAAGGCAACAGCTGTGCGCAGGGCTAGGGCGCTGATCTTTGGATTTATCGTGAATAGACGTCCTTTGTCAAGATCGAGATTCATGAGTGGAACACTGCGATCCCAGAATTCGCGCAACACCTTTTCCGCCCCCTCGCTGCATGTGTATAAGAGTGGAGACGAACTAAAACGTTCAAAAGCTATACGTTCTCGGAGTTAATCGTTCCTGCCAGTATCCTTACACCAAGAATTAGCTCAACCTATCCATGTGCCTACATATTATGAAAGTAAAAGCTAGCATCAGTTATAGTTTGTGTAATTTAAGAAAAATCCCACGAGCACAATAATAGCATACCGTCTCCGGCTAAGATCCCAAGCTCGTTTGAATGCATCTGATAACGGTTGGCGGTTAAACCGCTGCTTTAGAACTGCGGCGGCCTCACGAGCTTTATTTTGAGTATAGAACCGCACTGTCGACGGGAACATAAGCACTCTGAAAACAAAAGGACTATTTCCTTCGAGAAACTGCACAACTACAATGGACAGGAAATATAGTCAAACGTATGCGTCATTTTTCCAAATTGAATTAATTAGTAAATTATAACATCAGGATTAGATTAGTTTAGTGAAACCGTGCTAACCTATCCCACAGTCCATCGCTGTTCATGGCAGTGCTATAGAACTTCAACATTGATTTGTGTCCCACTGCAGCTAGTAGATGGATAGGAGCGTCAACCGGCGTTTGAAACTCGGAAGACTTGAACGCTGAACTCGTAGTAAAGCCTGACCATCGCGAGTTCAACCAACACAGATTGTCGCTAGCCGTTCCCGTACTACTTTTGCCCATACTATTGAGCGTAGTTTGGAATTCGTCGCTAATTAGCACTATCGTTGGATCATGGCCCATATCAATGAGCTGCAAAACACAGACATGGAAAAAGAAAACAATATGGTGTTGCATTCTTGTAGAATATCCTTCTATACTAGATGTGAAGAGCGGCCCTTTCTATCATTTCTTATACACTGAACTACAAAAACTAAAATAAATAGAGCAATCGCTGAGAGATAAATTACAACAACTATATTTTTTGTATCACCCGTTTCGCCATTAATTGGCTTCGTTGCACATAGAAAATCACAAATGCCGCAGAAAACAGGCCAGTCCTGTATTTTTCTATTTTCTCACCTCATTCTGGTGGCGCTCAATTCCTTGCGTAGTAGTAGTGCCAAAACATTTCAGATCGTATAGCTCGCGTCCCAAGGCACTCGATATGACGTACCTGAAACATGCGCCCATCGCTGGCGTTTTACCTGTCCCCGGTCAAACTGTCAAAACAATCATACTCGCTACCGACTCCCTCGTAGGTACATATGTCCCAATCGCTTTCCTTTCAATTTCAGCGTCTGAAAAAAAGACATGCTGAAAAAATAACAAAGCTACGCAGCAGTATCAATACAATACAATATAGTCTGTCTTTTAACGTCAACCTCGGGGGGGAATACCTGGATGAAGAAGTCAACACATGTCGTTTTTCTCCCTGTGTCTCCAACAAAGCGTACAAAAACACTAACAAGTAAACCAGACAGCCAAAATCAACAACTTAAAACCCCATAAGCAGAAATATAGCAGGTGAGTCCGCTACAACTAAACAAGACAGACAAATATGACTTCTAACCCTGGGCTACAAACAATCCAAGCTGTAAAAGGATTCCGAGGATGTGAGAAGATGCCAGGCTGTAGCAGACGGCACACGAAGCTAAATAAGCAATGACTGGCTCCGAAGAAAGAGTATATTGCAGGGAGTACGGCGTCTGTCTCAGCTTAGAACAAATTTCTTCAACGTCTTCAAGATCGAGTGAATCCAGTGGGGGGAGCGCAGACCTCCTAGGTCCTGCTTCTGCAGCCATCACCAAGTGGTACAGTGCTGCGCTGAAACAACCAATAAGTCGCCTTTTTAATTGCGCAGACTCATAGCGGGAACAGGACGATAAAATTGTGGACACCCTAATCAGTTCCGGAAACTAAAATAATGATGAATCAGATTCAGAGGTGGCTGCGTCTTGCTAATAGCGGTTAGCACTGTTGCATATGTTGTTTAAAACTGTCCCCGGCTTCTTTTTTTGACAGACGCAGGTACAAAAAAGAGGGGATGTCACCTAGATAAGAGTTGGTGCCTGTTCTACGAGAACTGGTTCAAATGGGATACGGATATGCAACCGAACCGGAAAAGAAATAATAGAACGAGATTCGTAAACAGAACCGGAAAAAAAGAAAACGATAGGATTTGTGACCGCTCGGTTAGTTTTTGTAGGAAATTAAATTTTGCAGACTCAGGAATTTATCGTAGACATTCAGGGTAGCCATACACATTATCTGTTTGAAAGTCTTTACTGAAACTGCAACTAGCTAGAAACGAAAACGAAACCCGAACCGCTACTCTAAAACGGGATCCGGAAAACCGGTTTACAAAAACAGAACCGGGACCAACTCTAATGTCACTCCAGTATGTTTTTCTATGTGCTGATTCTAATCAGATTGTTTACAGTTCCTAACTGTTTTAAGTCCTTTGTATCCCGTTCCTACAGACTGCGTACACCAGGGGCTCTACTGACAAGTGAACAAAGACTGAAATTTTTGTAACATTGCAAACTTGCACCCTTTCTCCCTCCTCCAGTGTTCAGACATCCATCAGGAACAGAAAAATGGAAATCTAGTTCAGCCAATACTGCTACGCTTTTTGCCTGTCACCGTACTGGTAATCGCTGATCGTAGACTCGCCCGGCGTACAAAATTAAAATTGTGAATGCATGTTTAATTGTAATGCTAGGACACTACTTTTATTAAGTACCCTGTTTATGTGCAATAAATTACTAAGATGATTCTAGAGCGGGAAGACTATTTCATGTCCTCGTAGTAAGACGTGAAGAGAACTGCACAAAAGGGTACGATAAAAAACGTACGTTTACACAGCCATAGGTTCTACAGCTCACACTTGCATCGCAATCAAGCTAAAGCCACGTGGGTTAGGGAGCGTTAACACCAACAGGGTCGTTTACGTTAATTTAAAAACGTGACGGCGGAGCTAGGCTAGGGTTTACAGAAGTAGTCACGCAGACTTTTCTTTTCGAAATGTTGGTACACTCTGTCGTTCTCATCAGTAAAGCCGCGTTACAGATATTTCATCGAAAGTTGAATTTGTTTGTAGAAATTAACTCTGTCGGAGTCGTCGCTTAGGCCTCCGTAATAATAGAACGAGATTCTTAACCAGAGCCGGAAACCGGAAACGATAGGATTTGTGTCCGCTCCGTTTGGTTTTGTAGGAAATTAAATTTTGCAAACTCAGGAATTTATCGTAGACATTTAGTGTAGCCATACATATTATCTGTTTGAAAGTCGTTACTGAAACTGCAACTAGCTAGAAACGAAAACGAAACCCGAACCGCTACTCCGCAACCAGATCCTTAAAACCGGTTTCGAATAATAGAACCGGGACCAACTCTAACGTCACCTTTTTAAGTTGAGAAGTTGGCTGTTTTCAAATCAAGTCTGCACTTCTCATCGCTTTTTAGCCCTCCGTTGCGTTCTTTCATCGAAAGTTGAAATTTTTTGTTTGGAATGAACTCTGTCGCTCTCATCACTTAGGCCACCGTTCCATGAGGGGAGCCTAATCGTTGTCTAAACAAAATCCACCTGGAGGTGTCAGTTTCACTCCATTTAGTTGGGCTACAAGTCTGATCGTCCAACACTCTCGTAGTGCGAATAGACTATCTAAACTTCTAATACTGCCTAAACTGCGTTATTTCATAGCTTACACACATTAACAGTATTACAGACTTATAAATGCGTACGCCAACTGCAGTGGTTACCAAGAGACAAAAATTTATTCTGTCAAAATCAACATTGCAAGAAACATCACAAATGTATATCAGAGGGAAAACATTCAGAACAACAATGAAACACGGACAGTAAACTGATAACTGATAATAACCAAATCGCAGGGAAATTCCGCAAACACAGTTTCAACATGTAA
>JASAND010002136.1:0-62382 GCA_030248195.1 Trissonchulus latispiculum | reverse complement strand
CGCTTAGTATTAAAAATTGAACAATGCAAAATTTGATTTGGTTTGAAACTGTCGTGTTTGTGGTCAGTCTATGATTGCAGAAGGTACCTTCTCCCCTCTGAACGCACTATGAAATGCGTTGATCAGTACAAGTAAAAACCGACAAATATGAGCTTGAATTGTTAATATTTAAATAAGTTAATATATCACTGGTGTGGTATGCAGTATACACTTCACAGTATTAAAGTGTCTACTGACCAGCGACTTAATAGACACAGGGGGACCTTTTTCACCCTCCCCCAAGTCTATTAAATTTGTTTTGATAAACAAAATATCAAGGTTTTTACATAACTTAGCCGAAGAATGACTTATCTGTCCTCAAGTGAAATCATGACGCTTATTCTCTGATTATCCTTTGAGCCGGGGTTTTAGTTGGAGGTCGACCGCTCCTCTTCGAACTGCTCCATTCGTAGGCTTCCTTCGGTAACATTATCTCATTATCAGGATCAGCCACAACAGCCATCGTATGTGGACTTGAATACATGGCTGTCTGATGGGTTGTGGTTTTGGGCTGGTCTTTTTGGGTGAATTTCCGGCTGTGACCCCGGTTCGATAATGGTATTGATCCGGTTCTTTGGAGGCCACATGGGACGAACATGCTGAGTTTCCTTCGCTTCCAACACACATATAGCTTACGAAACGCCTTGAGAAAATTGTTGAATAAATTCTTAAAAAGCTGCAGGCTTTTAGCCAAGCAGCGGAGCAGATCCATGCATTAAATTCAAAAGTGTAACCATGTTTTTAAAGAATTTTCAGTGTTAACAAATTTTTATTTTTCACTGCCAAATTCTGATTTGAGCTTACCAACAGATTCACACGGATACGGTGTTCTACAGGGTTCAGTTTGGATCAAATCTGGACATGGCCGTCCTCCAAAAGCCGGCTCAGTTACAACGATGCCTTGCCGACTTCGTTGACCCTGAAAATTCTCTTCGCAGAAACAGACCGACCAACCAGACCACCTGACCTGGCAATCGACCGGGCAGGGAACTGGCCCGGAGCAGCTCTGAACCTGATCCAGTTTAGGGCAGGGAAGGCCGCCGTTCTTTGGATGTTTCACAATCTTGCAAACTCTTTCCCGCCTCCCACCTGAACCGCAGGTGACGGAGCACTGAGTGAACGGTGGACATGAAATTTCGCAGTCTGTAAATCATAATGGTTGTATGGTTATACAAAATGTGGAAAATTAAAAATAAAGAAGTTAATGCTTAATAAATGATAACACGATGATCACATGATGGTGCACATAAAAATGCATGAAGCAAATTCCGGCTATTTTCCCAATTTAACCATTAAGAAATTTACTGTCAGTTTGGCTTCAGAGAAAGTCATTTTGTTGGTAGCCACTTACAAGCCGTGCAAGCTGTCGTTTGCGACGGCTTAATAATTTAATACAAAGGATTAGATAGCATTTATTACCTTGTACGCAGCCCGGCGGTGGAGGACAACTCTGCTTTTCCACGATAGGTGGACAGGCCTGGCCTTTCCCTACTGCCAATGCAAGTATGTTATTGAACCGACTTCTTACACCGTGACAGTCACAGTTCGACCAAGGGGTGGATTCATAGTCGCAGTCGGTGTCCATCTCACACTCGGGTTGAATGGGGCAGACACGTGACTGAATCAGGGGCGGGCAGGGGGTCCCTCCACCCTGAGGCTGAGTTACAACTCGACACAGTCTGGTCTGTATCCCCTGAGACCCGCAGCTGGCACTACAACTCGAATAGTCGTCGCAGTCTACTTCGCAGTCTACAAATAGAAAATGAACATGAGAGAAATTTAAATGCTCACAAAATACAGAAAAAATGGTTGCTGGAATTGTTATTGTTATAAGCAGCTTAGCAGTTTGTACGGAAATGTCATGCAAGATGGAGAGATATACAATTAAATGGGTCAGAGCAGATATTCGTTGAATCTTAAGCACAAAAATTACCAATAGAATAAGATTGTTTCCAGAGTGACCGTGTTTGTTTAGGTATTTTTAGTATTAAATGTGCTAGTATGTTGTAACCTGAACGTTGAGTTTTCATATGTTCTCGGGAAGACTTCTTGTCAGTAACAGAAGAACATACTAAACTGGTTCATGTATTAATAATTGCGTATACGAATATATTAATAATTAATAAAAATTGACTAATAACAATGCAACATTAGATAGTCCTACCGACATAAGGACAGTTGAATGGTCGTTGGCACTTTTCTACCACTCTCAAATCGGCGCACTCCTTTCCTCCATATTTGGCCGGTTGCTGCACCACACCGACTTTGACCCGGTATCCACAGCAGGAGCACCGGGACCAAGAACCGTACAGTACCTTACAGTCCTGAGAACAGTTTACAGTGGCACTGCAGGACTGTTTCTGTACTGTGGGCGGGCAGGGTCTTCCTCCGCCCGAAGCTGGCGCCAGGATTCTGCAGGTGCGGATCTGCCATCCACCGCTTCCGCAGGTCACCGAACACGGCCCGAAGTCGTCACAGTCGAAACGGCAGTCTCTGGCTTCACCTGAAACAGATTGAGAGAGAAAGCCAATATCAGGACATTATTGTTAATTAATTAAGAGTTAAGTTAACTAAGACTGCGCACGGAATTGCATTTGTTGCAATTACCGGAAACCGTGGATGCAATAGAGCCACAAGCTCTGATAATAATGACGTGAAAAATGAAGTGGTAATAATAAAAACGTGTCTGAACTTCGTAACTTAGCACTTTAAATATACTTTCTTTTGCGGTTTTATGGATGAAATCTGAACAAATTTAGATTATTTCGCAAGGAATGTTTAAATTTATCCGGTTGTAATATGGTTTTTAACCTCACGCAACGAAGAAGCATGAGTTTGTTGGTCGATGCCGCATATTGGTTCACATTCCTGAATTCCAAATGTGAGTGCAATATATATCGTGACACGGATTTTTGTCCTATATATTGTTACGTTTTCTCGAGTCAACAAATGCAGCAAGGCCACAAACATGCAATTAGAAATGGCGATCTCTGAACTAATCAGCTCCATTTGGCAAACACCAAACAAGTTTTCGTAGTCGACAGAAACGTTCCAGTAGGATTGGCGCACACAATTAAAAACTGAGGATTCACTGTCATACCCTATATTCCGGAAAGCTTGGTAAACCCTCAGCTTTCCAAGAGCATTTGTGTCTACACTAAAGTGTACGCCTAACGGTGTATCATCCATCGCCTGTTATTCTCTTATGTCGCTACTGAGTTGAGAAATGCCATTGTTGCTCATGAGTCTGTCAAACAACAAAGGTGGCAAACCTTCAGTGGGACGGAAGCAACTAGGTGGGGCTTTGCAGCTGCGAGTTTCGGTCGACTGCTGTGGGCATGGCTTCCCACCGTAAGCCGCCTCCCGGTAAACGATATGTACTCTGGTTTGGATTCCAGCGCAGCTGCACGAAGACCAGTCACCGTAGCGAAGTTCGCAGTCCTCCGGACAAGGCGGATTGTTGGGACAGGAAAACTCCTGAACCAGCGGGGGACACGGTTTCCCGCCAAACTTCGGTTCGACGGTCACCTCGCATTCTCGTCGCTTAGAACCCTGCGGCCCGCAACTGGTTGAACAGGCAGACAGGATGGTACAGTTCACGACACAGTCTAAAACGGATGAAACGGTAGATTGTATAAGCAAACTTCATAACTTCTGAAAATTTTTTAAAACGCGTTCGCGAGTTTATTATTAATAAACTATGATAAATAAATAAATAAATAAACTATAGTAAACTATTAATAAGTTATTAATATACAATGCTAAACCATTGCGACGAAAAGTTCTATGATTTAGTGGAGTCAATTTCTGTACTTACCCAGCCCAAATGAGAGTACACGGTTGGAACAGTATAGATTTGGACTACATTTATCTGGACTAAACGAAATAAAATTTCTAGCCCTACATTTTATTTAAATTACGGTGGAGTTGTATTTTAGATGCATGTGACATGAGGAATACCGTCGTGCGACTTGCACTGGCTACGTTTTTTAAGGCCATACTCAGTATTACCTTGCGGCGTACAGTCAACAGTCCCGTTTCCTGACAGACCCGATCCGCATCTTGGATGGGGTCGACACTTTCTCTGTTCCCAACGAGTTGGGCAGTTGCTATATCCGTTGCTGGGCTGGCCGAGGATCTCAATCGGTCTAATTTGATAGCCATTACAGTGGCAAAGACCGTAAGCACCGTGTCGGATCACACAGATGCTGATACCGTTTGCACAGCTGGACCCACTGCAGGATTGTCCTCCTGAAACAACAATAGTAAAAGAAAAAGTTTGAATTAATGCAAAGCAAACTATATGTACTAAGCCATGTTGTACTGAAAGGTTTAATACGTATGGAAAAATGTTATTAATTGAAATTGAAAATAACATTAGGACCATAGGTTAACGCGGGGGGGTCTGGGGGGGGTCCAAGCCCCCCCCCCCCAACACGGACAAGGTACAAGCCCTACCGCCGTCGGGGACAAGGGGTAACGAAAAAATGGCCAAGGGGTAGGCAGAAATAGCCGGAAAAATTTAGTTTTTACACTAAAATCTCAAAAAAGTTTCGGCTTCGCCGGAATTTTTTTGCAATAAATATTTAATTTTTCAGGAAAATCGGGCAACAATTTGAAATTTTTTCAAAAAATTGAAGATTTCTTGCAAATTTAGATAAAAGATTACTAATTTTAATAAAATTAGCGTTAATTTTTCGAAAAATTTTACAAATTTATTATTGTGGTACAAGCCCCCCTGAAAATTCTGGTTCAAGGTGCAAGCCCCCTCAAAATTTTCGGGGGACAAGCCCCCCCAGGACCCGACCCTATGTTAATGTATGATTAGGACTGAACCAAATTCAGATGCATGATTCTTTATTAATATACATGATACAGAACATCCCGTTTAGACAAATATACAGTTACCTACTGCAGTGAAGATTACAAGAGCGGTCCGTTGTAGCGCACCGACAAAGGATGTATGTATATAATGGGTCAACGAAAACCAAAGGAAACGCTTTATCCTTGGGGAACAACATATCTGGTACTTATGGCAACTTGACTGACCTGCCTTATTATTGCACGTTAATTTAATTTAATTTAATCTTAATTCAATTAGTTTTGCTAAAAATGTTAAGAACTAAAAACAAATTATCCATTGCAATTAAGCTGTTGAGCCTATTCCCCGATTGCACTGTTAATCAGAATTTAGTTTAATCTACTGTAGAGGTACCGTATCCACTGGAGCTACCGTAACCCGGAGCTGAAAGAAGTCCATTTTCAGAAGGTGGAGCATAGTTGTTCCCAGTTGTACTGTTGGAATCAGTGACCACATTTCCAGCCAATGAGCTGTCAGAGTAGGGAAAGTGAGCTCTGATTGGCTGACGCTGAAACGCGTAGGCTGGGAACTGGAACCAGGAGCCGTAGCCAGACGCGGAGGCGCCTTCGTAGCCGGATCCGTCAGGCAACTGTCTGCGCTTTCTCTGACGCCGAGACGAAGCGAAGCAGAACAGAAGGAGAAATAAAATTAGAAATGGCACAAAACGATGCATGGCAGTGATTTGAGCTAACCCTGAAAAAAATTCGGTAACAAATTTGAAATTGAAAAATATTGTGTTTGTTTATTGATTTATATAATGGCAATAATCATAATATCAAAATAAGAATAATGATAATAACGATCATAGGTTAACGCTGGGGACCTGGGGGGTCCAAGCCCCTCCAAGCCCGGACAAGGTGACAAGACACAAGCACCTACCGCCGTCGGGGACGAGGGGTCACGAAAAAATGGCCAGAAAAAATAAGTTTTTTACACTAAACTTTCAAAAAATTTTCGGCTCCGTCGGAATTTTTCCTTAAACGTTTTACGTTTTCGGCCAAAATTTTGAAATTTTATCTAAAAACTGGAGATATTGTTGCAAATTTTAATAAACTTAGCGTTAATTCTTCGAAAAATTTCATTAATTTATCTTTGACGTCCAAGCCCCCTCAAAATTCTCTGGAACCATGCCCCACCCAAGACTCGACCCTATGTTAATGTATGATTATCATAACACATATAATTTTATAATAATTTATAATCAACTAATCCATTGCATAATATTCAAGGAGTCAGCCTCATCTCTAATACGGAAATATTCCCATTTTGGTAAAGGAAGGGAAGATTAAGTGTCGGTCAATCGTGTTTGATGTTGGGGCCTCTATCTGGCAGTATTGAAGAATGGGTGGGATCCCGTGGGATGGGATGGGATGGGATTCAAATCTCGTCCCATATGGGATGGTGGGATTACTTGGGACCATACGTGTGCTTGGGGGGGGTTGTGGGGGTTTGCACCCCCCCCCCAGACCTGAGCTCCCCCCCAGAGGGGTCCCTCACCCCCCCCCCCCCAAAATCCGGATTTTTCCGGTAAAAAAACCGGAGAAATCCGGTTTTTCGGCGGCCTTCGGCCGCCCTTCACCCCCTCCCACCAAAACTTCCCCTCCTGCACATGTCTATTTGGGACTAAATCCGCTTTCCCAGTGGAATACCAAAATTTGCATTTTAAAGTTTAACTTATGATAATTGTTTCAAAATTATAAAAATTTCTAGATGCATCAACATTATTGAGCTGTTTGCCCGAACCAAGATTTTGACATCGGATTTTACTAGACTCTTGTTACGTTCCGAATCAGCTGCTGCGTGAACGCGTAAGATTAACAGCTCCGAGCGCAGTTAATTTTAGCTCAGAGCTGGTAGGGATGTTTCAGTCACTGAAACCGAAGCCATTCACAGGCTGTAAAGGTTTCCGCTTCAGTCAAGAGATAATAATAATAGTCAAGAATTAATTTTGCATCGCCAACTAAAACTTAAAAATTAAAACCTTTTCTAAAACAACTGCAAGAGATGGACACTGGATAATATCATATCGGGATATCCGGCTATCGGGATATTCAGCTAAACACCTAGAATCTTTTGTGCTTTTCGCCAGTCTTAATTGTTTATTTTTTGACCAATAACGTTGATATTTTGCGTGGTTGCATGCTGGAGGCTGATGAATTAAAATTTCTTAAAATTTTAAAAATTAAAATATTTTAAAATTTTTAAATTTTAGTTTGGTAAGGGGAACCAAAAAAGTTTTTGAAAACATTTTGCTGAAAACTTGCATATATACAGAGGTTTTCGGAGCGCTGAGCACGAATCTGAAATCCGTTTTGCGATTCCACTAGGTACCAAATAAACCAACATAAAGTGGTTGGCCGCTACAAAATTTAAGGAAGAACCAAAACGTTTGTTAATAATGTAGTGTAATTTTGCGCTTTTGGTTAATTCCATGTGTGTGCTAACTTTCATTAGAATTTTAATTTCAAATTAGAAAACCCTTAAACAGTTACTTAAATAATAGCTAAGTTATGGAAATCCTACCGGCATTATTTTTGCTTCTACGGCTATACTCAATTGCAATGTATTTCAAGGTGTGAGCCCCATTACAACCTTTTGATCCGCTCGTTTAATGCTTTCGAACGACACCAATGCGAGCCTAAGAACTTCAATGTATTGAGTACTCTTCGGCTGATAACGCAAAATTTAGGCATTTTCAGACGCAAAATCTATGACAACTTTTCCATTTCTCACCGAATGCTTTTCAATGGAGCCAAGCCTCCCCTTTGGGCAACTTATCGGTTTTCGCATTTTTGCGATCAGCGTATTGAGTAATTGCGTAAACGGGCTAGGCCCGCTTCCAGTACTACTTCAGGTCACCCCATAGCTGCATGCAAAATTTCTGTCACCGATCCAGTCAATCTCGACAAAAACGTGGGACATTTAAAGCAAATTCTCAAGCTACAGATTTTTGTTAAAAATTGGAATTGTGTTTTAATCGTTGATTAGCTAGAAATGGTTCTTTCGTTATAATTGATTCCAATCAAAATATCACAGATAAGTCCAGTCCAAAACGTTTCGAAGCCACTGAAAAATTGCACAAATAACTAGCATTTTTAATACGCTCTGATTAAACTTGATAAAAGCCTAGTTACACTAAATAAAATAATTTAAATCGATTAATTAAAAAAGATTGAAGAATGCAACCTAAAAATGTAAGGAGGACATAGCTGAAACTGAAGCCGGCTCTCCCAAACGCTTTGGCGCCCTTAATGCTAGAATGCTGCTTTGTTCACTAAAACAATTTCACCTTTTACAACAACATGGAGTTAAACTTCATAAAACCCAAAAAATTTTGGAAAACTCTTCGGCTTAAAGTATTGTACAATCCAGTACCATTGGGCGCTGCTGCATTTCAAGGCGGCAAGGAAAAAAGCAAGTAGTCTTTTGAAAACGGCGGAGTTTCGGTTCAACAAATCACAACAAACAGATAACAACAAAAATTATCAAATGCATATTAAATTCTCAACATTGCTGTAACCAATGAGAAGAAATGGATGTTTAATTTAAGAAGTTGAATTTAATCCAAAATTATTTTTTTGTTAAGAAAGCTCTTTCGTAAGTTTGCAATCCTTTCCTTAAACTATTTTGTGATGGTCCTTTTTGGTGCACACATTTGCTTCCTGGCATTAACAAAAGTTTTTAATTGGCAGAAATATGTATGATTTTATTTATAAGCATTGGTTTAAAATTTGATCGCTATTGTCCATGCACATCAGTTCTGAAAGCAGTGCAAATACATAGTGATTACGTACGCAGTGTTGCCAAACCACCATATTAGCTAATTCCAATTGCTAATACAAAGTGTCAGCATAAACTTTCCTGACCCAGAAAATCGTCTTACGTACGGCAATAGAATTAGCTTACTATTAACACCCCTACTTAAAAACCATACAGCTAAAACTGGGCCGACCCTGCCGAAGCGTTACTGATAAGAGCTCACTATGTACAATGCGATGGCAGTTTTTGCAATTATGTAAGGATGCAGATTGCTATCAGACGGTTGCCAGTTTTTTTAACCCAAAACCTGCAACAGTCACAGCATTTCTGGTTAATTATTATCTCAGCTTTTGCTACCGAATTGCTAAATTTATTGCACTCGTGCTGGCTTGCAACTAACAAACAGTCAAAACATGCTAGTTCAGTTTAGGCTTATCAATTTTACAAGGATTTACTTTATACTCGGAATCAGCATGTGGTTAGAATACGAATCGATATTACATAGTGGTCAGAATACGAATCGATATTACATAGTGGTCAGAATACGAATCGATATTACATACCGTTTCTGCTTTGAATTTTTTGTTTTTTTTTTAGAAATGACATGTGTTTTCATTTGTTTTCTTTTAATTTTTGAATTCCAACATAAATTGAATGTAAAAATGGAATGGAAAAGGAATTCAGCACAAGCATTTATAATTAAAACTATGCCTGATGCCTCGATTTAGAGGAACTGACAACATTTAACCACAGAGCTATGCATGTATAAATGCTAAATAAAGTTTGGCTAAATGTAACACAAATTTATCTAGTGATGTGGAATCATCGAAATATTCATCAATTTTACAAAAGGTTTGGTCCAGCGTTTAGTGGTAGCGCTGTCTCGATAAAGCGAAGCTGTCCGATTCCCCATGGGATTGATGAAGTATTTCAGTAGCAGCAATTTTTAGAATCATTCTCAAATTTTTAGAAAGTTTCTAAAAAAAGGTTCACCTTTGCAAAAATCAACTGCAGACCAAAGGCTTTTTCTAGTTTTCGGTATTAGTTCAGGAAGCTTTGATGGCAAGGCAAGATTCAGCACTTATCAGCAGACCAGTGCTAGGCACTGGGTTTGCGTAACACTTAAAAATCAAACGCCACTTTTGTTTTTTTAAGAAAACATTTAATACTGTTTTAGCTTCAGGCTTTCTGCATTTTATAAAGTGCTCTACAAAAATTCACATAGCGTAATCTGGCGACGCGCAATCCAAGACTGTTTTTGTGGCGACTTTAGAAAAATCGGCTGGTAAATGCTGAAATAAATTCTTAGTAAAGAAATAAGAGCTCTGCTTAATAGACCTAGTTTTAATGTGCGTTGATGAAATGATGTAACTTCCTATACAATTTTGCGGTATATACTTTGATGGTCTCAGCTGTTCCATTTTTGGGAGAAATAACTGTATTTCTGTGGCTTTATGCGCTGAAATTTGGTAATAAGCAAGGTTAACTTTCCTTTGCATCGAAAGCTTTCAGGGAGTGAAGAAATTAACATTTTGTTTGCTGTGAACAAAATGTTAGCCTTTTCACTTCATGACAAAATTCGATGAAAGAAAATACGAAATAAATTGTGATACCGCATTAATTAAATTAAATTATTTATTACAATTTATTAATTTAATTGATATTATATATTAAATTAAAACTGTATTACTGTATTAGACTGCTGTCATTTGGACAAAGCTAAAATCTTGTTTTAGTTAATCACTGACACATGGTTTTTAACCACAGTGGATATTCTTAATGCCTTCAGTATTAATTGCACTAAAAATTCGTTAGAAAGATTAACAAATTAATATATTAAAATTGACTTAGAATTGACTATTAAAATTGATTGACGGAAAACTAAATTCAATAATGATTATCTAACATTTTTCAACATTGGATAAGCAAGCAAGCAGAAGCAATCAGCTGAACACAGCTGACCTGACAGCCGAACAGAAAATAGTAACAATAATTCCTCAAATAATAGACTGATCTTTAATAATTATATGCATGGCCAGTATAACTATAGTTTATAATCATTAAATCATACATTATGCCAAATTCAGATAATTAACATGTTAAAGTTTTTAAATAATTGCTTTCAAAGTTTACCTGACGAATAAAATTTAAAATATTTACTTTAATCGTGGTTTGAAGCTTTGTCTAATATTCAGTTTAGTTAACACAATTTACTGCATACTTTTCAGCTAGGCGCAAACCAAATGTAATACCGAACCGACTGGAATGAATTTCTCAACTATTTTAACTTGTGCTATTCTTGTCTATTTGTGCGTTGGTTTCTCCTCGACTCATCGAACAAAACATCGTCGTCAACTACCAGACGGTTCTGGTTTCGAAGCTGACACTGCGCCTGGCTATGACCACAGACCACCCCTTGCACCCTACTCAAACAACCGGGTCCACTCGGTCTCTGTGCCTCTATTTTTCTCCTCATCTCATACAGAGGGTGATAGAAAAATAGCTGGTGGATTTCATCTGCCCAAGGGATCCCAAGTCGGCCCTGGACCTGAGGGGCTTCTTCCTTCAGGCCCTTCCTCTCCATCGGGACCCCAGCCTCCCGTAGGGCCGGCCCCTGGTCCAGCACCCGGTCCAGCGCCCGGCCCGGCTCCTGGTCCGGCTCCTGGTCCGGCTCCTGGTCCGGCTCCTGGTCCGGCTCCTGGTCCGGCTCCCGGTCCGGCTCCTGGTCCGGCTCCGGGCCCAGCGCCAGGCCCAGCTCCAGGACCTGGCCCGGGTCCGGCGCCGGTACCTCGGCCCGCGCCCGGACCTTGGCCACCCAGCGGTCCCAGCTATCCGGGTTGGGGTCAACCGTCTGGACCATCCCCGCCTTCTTACTGGCCACCGGGCTACGGTCAGCCTGGAACCAATGGATATGGACAACCGGGATATGGAGGTTATCCTGGTTATCCCGGAAGTAACTATCCCAACGGGAATGGGTATTTTACAAGAGGTGAGATTATTCACGGCAAAATACAGTTTTATAGTTGTTCTACCGATTAGGAAAGTTAGGATTATGGTAAGCATATGTGTTGACTTTGGTCAGTAGGATGTGACCAAAGAAGCTGCTTAAAAACATAGTTGCAATAAACCTAATTTCCTCCTAGCAGTTTAGAATCCTAATGTAAATATTGTCTTCTACCTGACTTATTCCACTTACTATATCGGCTAGGTTTTTGTTTGTTTCAGCCGGTTTCCCCTGCTACGGAGGCAGCTGTCCAGTAACCAATCCATGTTTGGTCCAGTACGGTCCCTATGGACCCTGTAAATGCAATGGCTATCAAATTCGTGCAGGTCAGGTTGTGAGACCGCCCCCTTCACAATCTGGCTACAACTACTGCCCTCCACTGTGGGAACAGCAACAATGTTTGCCACCTCCTCGATGTCAAGCCAATGGGACCACCTGCGTTCCACAAGGTACAAAAGCACACGTTTTCAGTTTTGTGTATGAAATAATTCAAAATAGCACTATGAGAACTTAATTCTCAATCTTCAGATCTGTGTGAATCGATGTGTCATGAACAGTCATCACTCATCAGCATTATACAAATAAATACTTGCATTGTATGCAAACACCAACTGAAAATTTAATTATTTAATTATTTATTTATTTACTTGTTTATTTATTTATTTACTTATTTATTTTTGTATTCATTTATTTATCTTTACCTATTCATTCTTCTAATGGATTTTTCTGCATTCAGTACAATTAAAATTCGAAAATCTTGTAACGTAATCTAGATTTCCTTTAGGATTAGAAACCTATTTTCAGACTGTGTTGTGAAATGCGACCCGATGTCCGCCTGTTCAACCACCTGCGGGCATGGAATTCAGACCAGACAGTGTCACATCGTTACTCCGCCGAAGTTTGGCGGGAAACCCTGTCCACCGCTTCACCAGGAATTTTCCTGTCGTCCAAGTCTGGACTGTCCCGAGGACTGTAGAGTTCACTACGGAGAGTGGTCTGAATGCAGCTGTTCTGGGATTCAGAACCGACTGGGTGTCATCTATAAACAGCCGAAAAATGGAGGTCACCCCTGCCCTCCTAACCTGACGGAACGGAGACCTTGTAGTCCGCCCTCTATTTGTTTCAAGGATACACCAGCAGGTATTCCATAGCTCGAGTTTGCTTGAAAGTGGAGTTCTGAAAAAAACAGAAATTGTATGCTATTTCAGCTCTATTCAGTCTCTATATCAGCTGATCTGTAGTCACTCCATTTGCCGTGAAAAAGAATTAAATTCTCGTCTACAGTATAAAATTTTATTATTGAAAACTTGAGGATTGTTACATCTACGTTCAGATATTTTCCCGATGAAACTGAAAAGATAAGCTAAAAGCGCTCTGAAACCATTGTGTACTTTTCAAAAATAGTTCCTTTAAGGTGCTGGTATCGTTTACCGTATTTTGGAGGCTAACTTTATAACAAATAATCCCAATGACCTGAAATATCGCTTCACGACTTTACTAGTGTTTCCAATTATGCTGATATAACTTTTAATCGTGTATGAAAAAATTTATATTTTAACCAAAATTCCACATTTGACGAAAAATGGTTATGCTGAGTTTTTCAATTTTAGGGGATTTGCGAATTTGTAAACATTATTAATATAAGTCGACACAGTCCAGAGTACTGAAAAAATAAAAAATTAAAGTTTTTAATTTTTAAGCTCGAACCAGACTACTTTCGGTGAGCGGACAATGTGCAGCTATATCTGATGTGTCGAAACATCTAAATTTACGGGTGTGGGTAAAACCCGGCCCCGGCTCCGGCCCCGGCCCCGGCGCACCTGGGTAAAACACGGCCCCGGCCCCGGCGCATGCATTTGTTTTAGGTGGGTAAAACACGGCCCCGGCCCCGGCCCCGGCGCAGGGTAAAACCCGGCCCCAATGTTTAGAAAACCCGGCGCAATTAAACACGTGCGCATTACACGTGTATTATGCATGCAAATACAGAATACATTGTATTTGCGTATAACTTAGTTATAACCTATAACTTATAACGTATAACAATAATGCAAACAGTATATGTAATCCCTTGCAACAGTGGAAAAGTATAAAATATACGCATTGTTTTGTTTTCATTATGATTTTTTGAGTTTTGAATTTATTTTTATTTATTTATTTATTTATTTATTTATTTATTAAAAAAGCTCGCAAGAAATTTTGCTGATATAGTTACACCAAATAAAGAAAACGACGATGAATTTAAATTTAAATTTTAAAATTCAAACATAATTAACTTGTAAGGTTTACTATGGGGGGATAAGACATACCAAAATTTTCCCGTTCTCCTTGATGTCCCCCTTGGAAAACGTAAAACTTAAATTTTTTGAACTTTAGGAATTTTAAAGGAATTAATAATATTTAATAATTTTAAGCTTTTTAATTGGTTCTTACAAAATATGCTTCATACCATGTCAAAATTATTTATTTTCATAAGTACCAACCATGCATTAATGCTAAATGGCTAGAAAAGGTTGCGTAACACACTGTAAAGTATAATGCTAAATTCATAAACTACGCCTTAAATCTTTACACATATGCGTAATTACACATACACCTCTGTTATACTGCATAAGAATTTACACTATAAGTGCGCCGGGCTAGTGCGCCGGGTTTTACCCACTTATTAAACTAATGTGTGCGCCGGACTGGGGCCGGGGCCGGGTTTTACCCATGTGCGCCGGGGCCGGGGCCGGGGCCGGAGCCGGGTTTTACCCAGACCCAAATTTACTAGAAAATGTAATTTCTTTAGTTTAATGTTGCTTATTCATGCACATTTAATGACTGTGGATAATTGACAACTTAAAGCAACACATGTAGCAGTATTCAGACATATTCTAGGTGTGAAGTGAAGAGTGCCGGGGGGCCGGGCATAGGTGTGGCTGGGCAAAAAATCTGGGGGGGGGGTTCCGACGGAGGGTGGGGGGCCCCTAAATTTTCGATTTTATGCCGTTTTTGGCCACTTTTTGGCCAAAAATCCGGGGGGGGTAGCAAAATTCTGAAAATCTGGGGAAATTTGTCATTTTGGTGGGGGGGTCCCCCCCACTCCCCCCCCCCAACACACCTATGGGGCCGGGGAGAGTGAAAGTACGCAAGGGGGGGGGGGGTTCAAATAACCTAGCTTTATAAGTTCCCATCATAATTTCCAAAGCTTCTGCAAACATATATAGACATGAATATTTCCGCCCCACCCATTTTTCCTCCCCCAAGCAGTTTGTTTCACTACTTAACGATAACGAATACAAGATCATCTTTTTGGACACTGCTGCGATTTTGCAATGGTAAGCCAGCACTTAGCTAGGCAAAATTACGTTGACCGTTAAGTACTGAAAGAGAGTTAAGTTTAAACAAGGTTTTCTCATATTTAGTAATATTGCGTTTTCAAATTTAGCGTACGAATTGACCAAAACTTATTGCAGAGTTATTTTTCGTAGTTTTTGTTTGAGTCAAGAACAACTGGGATAAGGCATGTTGTATTTTCAAAAATGGTATTAATGTGCGTTTTTAGTAGTTTTCTTTCGACATGCGAAACATTAACTGATTAACTTAAATGCTGAAAATGACCCTCGACAAGATATTCCTGTCTTCGCATAAGAAGTTTCAGCTCTCTATTTTAAGTTAATCGAAAGTAATCCTTGTTCAAAATTTCATTTTAATGTTTCCAATCTGTGAGTTACTACCCAACTATGAAAGCTGCTTTTTTGGAGAAAATGCAAGGTTTGGTTATTTAATGCTTTAAAGTGGTCAAATATATAGGTTGCTATTACAAATTTTTCAATCTACACTAGTGCGGTAAACTATACCACCACCTTAAGCAAAGACATTGCAGTGTGATGATTCATTATACTTGTTGTGGAAGAAGGGTTTGTTATTTATTATGTCACTGCTGTATTCCAGACTGCAAGATTAAGTGTACAGAAGTCAGTCCTTGCTCTGTAACTTGCGGCAATGGCGGGACCAGAACCAGAACCTGTGAAATTGTTCAGCATCCTGCCTCTGGCGGCAAACCCTGCCCATCTCTAGTGCAAACGGAGAGCTGTTCTGCCGAGGAGCCCTGCCCACAGGACTGTATCGTCGCCTACGGACCGTACTCGGACTGCACCTGCAGCGGTGTACAGGTTCGAGTCGGAATGATTCAGCAGGAGCCCTCGCATGGTGGCGCTGTATGTCATCCGTTGAAGCAGGTTGGCCGCTGCATACGACCTGAAGAGTGCAGAAGTTTGGGTGAGTTATTTGGTTGGGAATTTCGAAGATTTTAGTGGTTCGTCTAACATTGTTTTACATACTGCAGTATTTCCAAAGCATAAGTAATTGGCTTTTAGATCATGGCTTAATTCTTAATTTGATTCATTTGTCATGTGATCGCAGGCTATGTAAATGAAAATTTATGTTTTTCATTTTTCTACAAAACTATCCGCTTAAGTAATTGTAATAGATTAAATATTAAACACTGTAGCAGTAAAATAGTCGGCACTACATTCACGCGTAGCCAGCAATTGTGACAAGCCAATAAATTTAGGACAATTGAGGTGTGATACAACCCAGAATAAAGCCTTAGTCCCTATCCATTCCAATATCAGCGCACACAATATCACACATCAGTCACACACAAAGTTCACTTTTATCTTCTCATTCATTGGGCCTTATCGTTGCTTTTCAGACTGCCAGGTGGACTGCGATACCTATTCTGCTTGCAGTGCCGCCTGTGGCGATGGCGGCACACAAACGCGAATCTGTCGAGTGGTTCAGGAACCGCAGGACGGCGGTGACGCCTGTCCACCTTTGATTCAGACGAAGGCCTGTGCCAAGCAACCACCCTGCAACATCGACTGCTTCTATGAGTCGTCCACGTGGTCCGACTGTGACTGTAATAGTCTCAGACGGCGAACCAACACCATTCGAACGCATGCCACGGGAATAGGGCTTCCGTGCCCGCCACCTTTGGAGGAGCAGGAATGCCAACCTCCGGACCACTGCCATGTTGTTGGTATGCAGCCACTAAAATTTACATTATTTTTGGAGTTGTAAAATAGTTGTAAAAGACAGTATTTGCTTGTTGGTGCATTTTCTGACTGTGATAGAGAGAGTGACAGTAAGGAGCCTAAAGCGATCTGAATGAATTTTGCCCAAGACAGAACTCCTTGGAACTGAAACTGCAATATTTTTGCTGATCTTGGAATAAATTGTAAAAATTGTAAAATTCTAAAATGCGTCACAGTACACTTTTTCATTTCAAACCAACTCCTTCCTCGGGTCACATCCCAGGTTCATTCACATTCAATTTTATATTTCAACAGTCACCGTTCTATTGTTGTACTTTTCTGTTTTAGACTGCGAAGTATCCTGTCTGCCCTACACTGAGTGTTCCATCACCTGCGGCTCGGGCGGGGTACGGTATCGCACCTGCGAAATCATCCGACCGCCCAGCAACGGAGGTCGCCCGTGTCCTCCTTTGGAGCAAACTCAGTCCTGCTCTGCTCCGATCCCCTGTCCGATCGACTGCGAAATCCAATGGAACGGTTGGTCTGACTGTACCTGCGCCGGCGAGCAGACCAGGGACGCCATCGTGACCATCGAGCCCGCATTCGGTGGTCGAGAGTGCCCGATACTGACACAGGCTCGAACCTGCTCTGCACCCTATCATTGTGATTCCGTAGGTAGGCATTTACTTAGCAATTGTTTATTTCAATTCTATTATTTACAATTCTATTAAATGCATTTTTCAGTTTCTTTCATTGGTATCCATAGTTGAAAATGTATAAACAGACAGTGTACTCAGGGGTCACTGTAGCTACCATAGATCATATAATTACATGAAAGGCCCTCCGGTTAAAATTTCATTATTTACCTCCAACACACTTAGCACTAGCTTTATTTCAGACTGTATCGTGGAATGCGAAGACATCTCCGGATGTTCGGTTTCGTGCGGTCCTGGCGGTGTTAAGGAGCAGGAGTGTCGTATTGTCCAGGAGGCCGCCGGGGCCGGGAAACCTTGTCCCAGTCTTCGCCAAACAGTCTCCTGTTCCTCTGACCAGCACTGTCCAACCGACTGTAGAGTGGAGTACTCTGACTGGACAGAGTGTGACTGTTACGGCGTTAGACAGAAGGTTGGTATCATCATTCAAGAGGCCACTAACGGCGGAAGACGATGTCCAGAACTGCGACTTGTTGAGGCATGCAGACCTCCGCCTACTTGCAACGTTATAGGTAGGTAGAGTAATACGGTATAGACAGAGAATTATTATACAGCATGCAGCATTACAGCATAAATAACAAAAAACAAATGGTGTAGTAGTCTAAGGCAGGAAAGGCTTATGTTCGGTAGATCAAACGAACATTTCACATTCGACGCTTTTTATTAATTTTGCTTGAAAAAGTATATCTCAAATATATCTTGCATGAAATCAAAATTGAAAAGTGATACAGTAAAGTGTGCTACTATTCAACGACGCTTGATACCAATAGGCATTTTGTTATATTTTCTTAATTGCATATTTTGTCGTTTCTTATTCATTCAGTTTCATTTCAATTCAATTTTTTCAACGGTTCATTCAGATTGTGAGCTCCAGTGCCAGCCCTACAGCGCTTGTTCTGCCAGCTGTGGGCCTGGGATTCAGACCCGCACCTGCGCAGTGGCCGTTCAACCATCCAAAGGCGGGGCGCCTTGCCCACCTCTGTTGCAGCAGCGACAGTGCAATCTGGGTGGCTGTCCGGTGGATTGTGTTGTGGATTGGACCGATTTCTCCGACTGTAATTGTGCGGGTGAGCGGGTCCAATACGGGGAGATAATCCAACATCCACTCTACAACGGATATCCCTGTCCCACCAGCCTCATCCGCACTGAGCCCTGTGTTCCACCTCCAGGTTGCCCACAACAGTTTGATGTGATAGGTAAATTATGTGAATTAATTGTCAATTGTTTCTGAAAATGCTTACGTAATTAAATTAGTTAGTTGACCACGACCACACCACTTCGCCAGCTCAAATAAAGTAAATTTATTAACTCGAACATGACTGAAACTCTGTTAGGGGTTGGTGACTTTTCTAGCTTTTCCGTAGCTTATTTTTTTAATTTAGACCGACCGGACGAGTCCACAAAGACAGAAACAAACTAATGGACATACGTACAGATAAAACACGCATCCAGAGTTATATAATGTTTAGTATAAAAGATTGTCCACAGTATTACCATGCTTATTTGAAAAAATTATCACTAATAATTTTACAGAATTTTGTTTTAGACTGCGACTTCGTTTGTGACGCATTGACGCCGTGTTCAGTGACCTGTGGGCACGGCGTTCAAACGCAGACCTGTCGAATTCTTCGTGAGGAACGAAACGGTGGAAGATCCTGCCCTCCCGCGAAACGAGAATTCATCTGCGATGGAGTCCCATGTCCTGTGGATTGTGAGGTCCAGTACGGTGATTGGTCGCCTTGCGATTGCTGGGGTCGCCAGTCCCGACGTGCCATCATTGTTCGAAAGGCTGAATTCGGAGGTCAACCTTGTCCAGGTCTCATTGAGACTAGGCAGTGTCCGCCACCAGAAGAGTGCAAAAGTAAGTTCAATAAATAAAAAGTTTTAATTTAGGTTGTACAGAAGGAAACCTAGGACCAAAATCACTATTTTTTATCAAATAGGTTTCTGCTCGGTTTTGGTGGTAAGCATAGTCGGTGGTAGAGTAACAGGTTTCCTTCAACTAAATAAACACAGCATTGATTGATTGATTGATTGATTGATTGATTGATTGATTGATTGATTGATTGATTGATTGACTAATTGATTGATTGATTGATTGCTCGATTGATTGATTGATTGATTGATTGATTGTTGATTGATTGTTGATTGATTGATTGATTGATTGATTGATTGATTGATTGATTGATTGATTGATTGATTGTTGATTGATTGATTGATTGATTGATTGATTGATTGATTGATTGATTGATTGATTGATTGATTGATTGATTGATTGATTGATTGATTGATTGATTGATTGATTGATTGATGGATGGATGGATGGATGGATGGATGGATGGATGGATGGATGGATGGATGGATGGATGGATGGATGGATGGATGGATGGATGGATGGATGGATGGATGGATGGATTGATTGATTGATTGACTGGTTGGTTGGTTAATTGATTGGTTGGTTGGTTGGTTGATTGGTTGAAAACTTTGAAGTAATATTTATATTTTATTTCAGATTGCAACACGACTTGTCAAGGCGTCGGATCTTGCCGTCCTTGCCCAGTTCCACCACCGTTCGCCGCCTGCACCTGTTCCGAGTGTCCCTGCTATCCCAACGGGGACTGCGAGTGTCCCATGTGTCCGGACTGTCAGCAGGACTGTCGGATGGCCTACAGTCGTTGGAGTCGCTGTCACTGCGACGGATATCAACTCCGCTACGGTCAGGTCCTCCAGGGGGATCAGTACGGAGGGAGACCCTGTGGACCTCCCGTTCAACGATGGCCTTGTCTCCCCTCCCTCTCTTGTGCTCCTTTCTATCAGCCGGGCGGGGCTTCTTATCACCAAGGCGGGCCCTACAGTGGCCAGTCTTATTTTGGACAAAATGGACAGCAAGGTTACACCGGAGCCAGTCAGTATTATTCCGGTGGTAATAGATATGGCTATTATGGACAAGGATACAAAAGAAAATCGCTAAGATACAGGAAAAACTAACGACTCTTTGACTTAAGTTCACTGAGAGTCGCTTGATGAGTTTTATGAAAACAGTTTAACGTGGTAATATTGAAGACGGTTTTTGTTTGAAAATGGATCTATTGAAATAATTTTGTATTTCATAAACTTTCTTTTTTTAGTTTTGCTTTTATTTTCATTTGATGAGTTTGTGCGTTTGCTCATTTATGCTGTACAAAGCCTGTAGCCGTACCTAGTCGGTTTTTTGTAGTGGCATTACTAATTGCAGAAGTAGCATGTAGTATGCAAAGTGATTTCTTATGTGATTGATAAGTAATACTTTTGCTGTTTTCCGCAAAATTTATGTATAAAGGACAATATTACGACAAAAGATAGATTAATGTTTAAATTTTGTTTCAAAATTTGTATTTTTTCTTTTGAATAGTTTCTCTTGCAACATTACAAAAGTTAATACTGAAAAACGTTTCATTTATTTGTCGTTCTTTTATTCGCCGATTTATAAGTTATTATACAATTTTTTCAGACAGGGCACCTTGTACTCACCACCACAAATTTGGTTTACCTTTGCATTTATCCTTTTGTATTTTCATTATCCCTTATTACATTCCAGATTGAAATGGCTAGACTGTAAATTCTTACATAGTTATTATGGGACACTGCCAGTATTACTGCCATTATTGTGCTATGTTGATTCTGATTTTGCAGTTAGGGTTGTTCCGATAAGAAATTCTCCGGGCCGGGCCCGGGCCCGGGCCTACGAGGACCACCGGGCCGGGCCCGGGCCCGGACTTGGCCCGGCCCGGGCCCGCCCCTGGGCCCTGCCCCCCCTCCCCGGCCGGGGCCCGGCCCGGGCCCGGAGGCCCGCTACATGGTCTAAAACGTAGTTTATCGTCTCCGTACGCTTCTAAGTGTATAATATATTTTATTTTAGGTATACAAACTGCATTTATAATAATTGCATATATATGTAGACTGTTTCCTTCAACATTTCAAATACCAATGACTTTAAAATTAACAGTTCTGATTTTTATCGAAAGCAATTTCGATCTTTGGCGGATGATATCTGCTTTTCATTTATTTATTGATAGTTTACGACTAATTTGCTGAATCATTATGCTAATGAAATAATTTCAACGTTTGCTAAGAAAAATTTAACCATTATAGCAAACTTTAAAGTGCACCAAGAAAGACATCGGTCGATAGTCGGTGGGACGAATACATAACAAGATAGAGGACAAGCGTGGGGAATTTTGGAAGCATGTATGGAACTTTAAATTGTAACTTTTGTAATAAAATAATACTGTAAGAAGGGTTCAAAAAGCAATTTTTCTTATGAAAAAACCTATTTTGCATGAGGGCCCGGTGGGCCCGGTCACCGGGCCCGGGCCTTGTAGCGGGCCGGGCCTAACAATTTCACCGGGCCCGGGCCCGGGCCGGGCCCAACTTATTTTCACCGGGCCCGGGCCTGACCGGGCCGGCCCGGCCCGGGCCCGGCCCTGGGCCCGAAGCCCGCTACACGGCCCGGGAACAACCCTATTTGCAGTTATGTTATGTAACAATATAAGCAATATTCATTTTTTTTAATTATTTGCAATGAGTAGTTACTGCAAAAAATTCTGTTAGCTTTGAATCGCTCACACAATTGTTATCAGAAGCTTATAGCTTTTTTCAGCCCAGTGTAGACATCAGCATCAGAGCTGGCACAGTATTTATGAGATCCAAAAGTTCAACGGGCACTGGAAAGGGCAGACTGCCTACGCGCGTTAGCTTAGAAAATGCACCCCTTGAGTGACCAACAACACTAAAACATCAATACACTTTAGCATTGTCCTTATGGTTGTATATGCATAGTTGTCGCGTTTATGAATTATGAATTATAATTGGGGAAATGGACAAAAAGCAGTGTGGACAGAAGCGGTGCACTTTTCAAATCAACGAGCTTAGGCTGTGCGCGCTTTCCAATGCGCGTAGACCGGTTGCACTTTCTAAATACGTGGCTGGGCCGCACAGACTTGGTTGTTATCAGAGACGGGTCGGCCCAAAGGAAAACTGGTTAGGGTTGGGCCGGACCGCACACCTTCCAACAGAAAAGCTAGGTCCGTTCCACCCTTCCAAGCACTGACATTAGGTCTATAGTTCACGCTTTTGTATGCATAATCATTACACTGATGACCTGACCGCAAGCTGTCTTGCAATTTTGCAATAAAACGGGCTTGCATTAGCTTTCTTCTACGTAATCTTTTGCAAAGTTTTAGTCAATTATGACTTATGAGTGATTGTTGTGGAAGCGATTTAGCTCTCTTTAACTTGATCACCTGATAACAAATGCGCTAAACCTCCCCAAAGCCTATTCATTATTAAACATAGGCAAGATAGGGTAGGCTGAGGTTCAACTTATTCCTCTGAACACTTCTTTGTTCTTAAAATTACAAATAAATCGCAGATTTAAAAATTACAAATTTATATAAATAAATCCGAGCACAGTTGAATTTTATGGTTTTGTAGTTTTACAGTTTTCAGCAGTACTTGACTGGTCCGATCAACTGATGGCTTCTGTGGTAGCAATTGCTCATAGTCATTGCTACCGGTATTATAATCTCAATATTGTAACTCATAATTCAGTTTCGTTCACATATGAGCAATGACTGTACTGTTTTCATGTATAGGCCAGAATTCCAAACCTCTGCCAGATAGGCTAACAGGAGCTTTTCAAGTTGTGATTCATGCCCTTCTGAGCGAAAAGATCAGGGAAAGGCTGTCACAAAAGTATATATTTTCGCAATTTTTGGCACGTCTTTAGGCAGCAGAAAGTCTAAAGTATGTCTGTGAATTCCTAGGAAAGAAGTTAAGAGGGAGTTTGGCGGCTGTAGAGTTGGGATGGGGTTTTTAGGTTTGCGGACGTGCAAGGCGTTCTTTGGGTTGTGGGTCAAGTATCGAGAACCGCGGTCGATTCAAGGTCAAATTCCGCAAGTTACCATTTTTGCTAAAAAAGCTTTATCTGGGATAATATGCTGCCGTGAATCTGAAAATGCCTCAGTTTAGCTAGGAAGTAATCTCAGGGCTGTACCTGACACATAACGGAGCCAGGGAGGTTCCTAAGGTGAAATTTGAAATTATATTTTGTCACCCAACTTTATCTAGGTGTTTTCGAAATCACAAATTCTAACAATAACCTTAGAGTTTAGCTGCAAAATTTTGTCAGTACGCAAATGACTCAAGATTGGAACCATTGGATCTCCCTAGCTTAAGTTTCAAAATGTATCATTTTCGAGAGGTAAGCTTTATCTCAAGGGTTGTCGAGGTCGCAGAATTTAAAAAATGGCTTCAGAACAGTGCGACCCCTAGTGACCAGTGGTCAAAGTTATTGGAACTGAATTTGTGGATCATTAACCTTACGTGAAGCCCACCTTACATGAAGTTAGACCATTGGCAATTTCAGTCTTTGAAATACAACACCAACCTACCGACAATACAATTTTAAACATAAACCTGCCCTAGAAAAGATCACAGTCTAACAAGTTGGCTCCTAAAAGGAGCAGTAATCGACGCAGGCCCAGGAATAAAAATGTGCAGGTATGAAGATTTTTTGGAGATGAACATTCGGCTGCAGGCCGCCAGAAACCCTTAGTTTGCAGATCCTTTCCACATAACCGACAAAAATCAAGTATGTTGAGTAAACGGCCTTCTGGAGATTATGAGGACTGAGCTACTCCTCTGGTGAACCACCCAACGTTTCCAAGTATGCACATACTCAAAATCCCGTTAGCTAAACATAGTGTTAAAATAGAACTCTGTACTTTAAAATATCTCTTCCTTCGCTGATGTGGTGAATTCTCCAGGCCTTAAATCTATGGCTATCTAATCTGGGATTTGTACATTGATACATTTGTACATGGATTGGTACATTCCTGGGAAATTGCATGACTTTGGAAATGACCGTCGGGATAATGGGAATTTCCCTGTGCAGCAGGACGGGAATATCCTTATCCAACAACGACCTGAAGCGCCTCCCCAGATGGATGACAACGTTCCCAGACGCTATCCGAGAAGAGAAAGAAAGCAAGTCCAGCGGCAGCTACCGTTAGAATATGAAAGGTCAAAGTACTTCCAGTGAAACTAAACTTAGATGAGGAGGTGTTATGAGAAACTATACCATTTACCTGAAACCAAGCCTTCCAAGCAGGACTGCATTTCGTCTGAAGTTGATGCAGATCCCAGGTAAAGGTATCCTTTGGGAATTCCATGACTGCTTCAACGTTATCTTCAGGAGTATCTTCCGGGGTGTTAACTTCAGGAATGGGAGCTCTTCGGGTTCTTTGGTTTCTTGTTGATATGGGTTTTGAGGAAATCCTCGTTCGACACACCTTTGCAAAATGGCCTATCTTCCCACATTTGCTGCAGGTTTGATTGGCAGCTGGACAATTGTGATGATTTGTGTATTTCCATCCGCAACGAGTGCAAGCAGCAGTTTGAACAGAAGTTGTCTTCTGTTCCCCGTTTCTGGTTGTGGTGTAGTGAACGGGCTCAAAATGCGAATATTGAGCTCCATTACTCTGTCGTAAACGCTGCAGGTTCTGGGAATCTATTTCCGAGGTTTCCAGAGTTAAGACCAATTTAGATGCTTGTTGAAACGTCAGTTTTTTTTCGCTCAAAAGTTTTCTTTGAATACCGGCATTTGAGAGACCAACAATAAGTCTATCTCTCAAAAGTCTATCTAAAATGTCAGGGCGAAACTTGGCTCGCGTAGCCAGTCGGCGTAGACGGGCAAGGAAGTCCGATATTTTTTCCGTCGGATTTGGCAGGCAGAGTGGAATTTGTAGCGCTCCATAAGTTGGGTTGGCTCGGGGTCTAAATGTTCCGTTAGAAGGCTACATAATTGTTCAAACGTTTTGTCCTTTGGTCGTTCAGGTGAGGTTAGTGATTTCAAAACCTCATATGTGTCCGCTCCAATTGTGGAAATCAAAAAAGCAACTTTAACAGTTTCATCATGAATTTGACGGACCAGCAGGGCAGCTTCTAATCTCACTTGATAAGATGTCCATGATTCATTTCCACTGTCAAACTGTGGAAACGGATGGTAATCCACTTGCAAAGTAGTCGCAGCGCCACTTTTATATACTGCAGACTTTACTGACTGTTATAATCAACTGACTACTTAAGATATGCACATATCAGCTAACTAAAACATAGCTCTCTTTCAGTCCTCGTAGGGATCACATTTGCAATTCATTTCTTATAGTTTCTCATAACACTGAGGACTGAGCTATCCCTCTGGTGAACCACCCAACGTTTCCAAGTATGCACATACTCAAAATCCCGTTAGCTAAACTTAGTGTTAAAATAGAACTCAGTACTTTAAAATATTTTTTCCTTCGCTGATGTGGTGAATTCTCCAGGCCTTAAATCTATGGCTATCTAATCTGGGATTTGTACATTGATACATTTGTACATGGATTGGTACATTCCTGTGAAATTGCATGACTTTGGAAATGGCCGTCGGGATAATGGGAATTTCCCTGTGCAGCAGGGCGGGCATATCCCTTATCCAACAACGACCTGAAGGGCCTCCCCAGATGGATGATCACACGTCCCCAGACGCTATCCGAGAAAAGAAGGAAAGCAAGTCCAGCGGCAGGGCAGCTACGGTTAGAATATGAAAGGTCAAAGTACTTCGTAGATGAGGAGGTGTTATGTGAAACTATAAGAAATGAATTGCTAATGTGATCCCTACGAGGACTGAAAGAGAGCTATGTTTTAGTTAGCTGATAGGTATGTGGAATGTAATCTGGAATCACTGTCGATATTGGCAGAGATTAGTGGTCTTTATAGCTTTAAGCACACAGGTAGTCAAGGGGGAGGGGGGAAGGGGGGAATTTCTCTCCCCCCCCGGGGGGGGGGGGGGGGAATTTCTCCCCCCCCTCGGCGAAGTCGTCCACAGGGGGTCGCGAAATTGCTCCCACAAAAGGGGTAGGAAAATTGGCCACACGGGTTAAGAAAATTGCCCAAAAAATAGGTTTTACGACTAAACTTTTCCAAAAATTTTCCGGCTTCGCCGGAATTTTTCACTTATAATCACTATTTTTTGCTAAAAAACGGCCCGAAAGACGCGTTTTGGCCAAAAAATCGCTTTTTTGTTAAAAAATGGCAAAAATCGCTTAAAAATCGCTTTCAAAAGTACCCCTAAGATAAATCGTTCTCACAAGGGGTACCCAAATTTGCTTGCACAAGGCTCAGTGAAATTTGACCTCCCTTTCAGGTATAGTTGAGCATCGTTTTTTTATTTGTTATCAAAAATATTTCTTTTAATTTTTAGATTGAGCTAAAACAATAGTTAGTGTGGGATATGTGCAGCAGCACTGTGCAATTCTATTGAAATTATTGCGTTTCTTTCTTACTCTTATGTAAAAGGCTTGGCTTTGAAATGTAGCTGGCTTCCTTCTGTGCAGAAACTCTGGCTTTGAAAATTAGCTATCTGAAAAGTACAACTTCGTACAATATGCAAATGAGTTTTCGACTATAAAAGGAAGGAACTTTTTTGAAAAAGCGGTCACTTTTCGATTCAGTTCACACCGAAGGATCTCGCAGCTCAATCTGCTAGAGGAAGACTAGAGGAATGAAAGAACAAACGAAAACGAAACGAAGACTGGAGGTTGGTTTATGGGAGAAATGGGGGTTCCCTTGAGTCCAGTTGGACACGGTTCTCATTTTGAATCTTGTATTTGAAATTTCTAGTTGGAATTGTTTATTATATTATATGTTTGCCGATTTCTGAAATGATTACTAGGATCTCAAATTCACACACTCTTCACGAACCTTCAATCCTTTCGTATTTACTTTAGTCAACTCTAAAATTTTAAATTCTACATTAGTTAGTTTATCCACTTTTTTGTTTTTTGTATTTGGCTTAGCATCGTTGGGTGCACCGTGGACCCGATAGATGCTGCTCTCCGCAGACTAATGAAAGGCAGTCAATTAGGCGGAGAAGCGAAGCCCAAGGACAGAAAACAAGGCCCCCAAGCCATTCTGACATGCCGTTATTGGCCAGGGTCAGCACAGCTGAGATAGCCGCAGTCACCCTCAAGGCAGCTGTCGTCGTTTACCCGACGATAGCTGCCCCCCGCTTATCAAGAGTGGCTAGGATAGGATAAACCTAACCTGGCCTTAAAGAAAAAAGTGGCTGCAGAAAAGGGGCGAAGCACTCAAATAGGAAAGATGAGAAAACTGCCTTCCATGTAGAAGCTTATAGAATTATCCACTTGTAATCAATTAATGTACCTAATCGCACAGACGTTTTGTGGTTGGTGCACTAATCCAGCTCCGAAGCTACTTCAAAACCACGCGCGATCTTAATATCCTCATTAGCAGCATCAACATTATTTAGCATCGGCCGGGAAAATATACGCACAATTTTGCAGGCCAAAAAACTTTTTACCATTTTCAGTCGGGTCTTGTGTCCAAAACGCCCAAGTTGCCGCTTCCCGAAATTTAGTTTCAACTGAACTAACTTAAAACTTCCGAAACTAATTTTCATATTTTCAACTGTTCATGAGACATTTCTGCCACAACCTAAGGGGGCCTGTATTATTAATACTGAAACTTGTTCAGAATCAAAACGAAACTCACTCCAGAAATAAATATGCTAAATGTCGGTGTCCGTTCAAAACATCTAAAGTCAAAACGTCTAACGTTCACAACGTCTACCGACGAAACGTCTAACGACGAAACGTCTACTGACAAAATGTCTAATTTTTCTAAAATTGTGTCACCCGTTCAAAATGTCTAAAATCATTTTAAAGAAACCAAACAAGGTGTGTGTGTGTGTGTGTGTGTGTGTGTGTGTGTGTGTGTGTGTGTGTGTGTGTGTGTGTGTGTGTGTGTCTGTCTGTGTCTGTCTGTTTGTGTGTCTGTGTGTGTGTCTGTGTGTGTGTGTCTGTGTGTGTGTCTGTGTGTGTCTGTGTGTGTGTGTGTGTCTGTGTGTGTATGTGTCTGTGTGTGTGTGTCTGTGTGTGTGTGTGTGTGTGTGTGTCTGTTTGTGTGTCTGTGTGTGTCTGTGTGTGTCTGTGTGTGCGTGTGTGTGTCTGTTTGTGTGTCTGTGTGTGTGTGTCTGTGTGTGTGTGCCTGCGTGTGTGTGTGTGTGTGTGTGTGTGTGTGTCTCTGTGTGTGTGTGTGTGTGTGTGTGTGTGTGTGTGTGTGTGTGTGTGTGTGTGTGTGTGTGTGTGTGTGTGTGTGTGTGTGTGTGTGTGTGTGTGTGTGTGTGTGTGTGTGTGTGTGTGTGTGTGTGTGTGTGTGTGTGTGTGTGTGTGTGTGTGTGCGCGTTTGTGTGTTTGTGTGTGTCATATTATCGCAGCACGACGTGCTGTCGACGAAAACGAACTCAGAGACGATCTCAATGGCCCATTCAATGAATGATGATATGAATCATTCGGTAACTTTCCTTCTTTGTGTGGGCCCCTCTGGAGCGATTCCACTAGGATGCGTAATCACGACCAGCCAGTCGTTCCAGTCCTACGTTTCTGCTTTCAAGCTGTACAGTGAACTGATTGGTTCGTTCGTTTGCGTCAAAACTATCGTCTATGACTGACGACAGTGAGCCCTTAAAGCAGTCGCTGTCAGAAATTTGGCCCAATAGTTTGCAGTTTGGGCCTGTTTACCTGGGCCAAGCCATGTGGCGGTGGCTGTGTAACAGCGATCATGCGATAAAGAAGAAGCACCGTAAGGAACTGATGGATAATTTCTGGAAGCCTGTTTACGAATCTGATGAAAACTAACTAAGTTCACTGTATGATGATTTCAACAATTTGGAAGTGGTACGTCGCTATCGGAAGTGGTACAATTACAAAGTGGAAAAGGTTCTCGGAATTTGCTTGCGTCCACTATTGATATGAAAGATATTACACCGTTGGCAGATCACAGATTCGATGTTTCAAATCCAGATAAAGCGGAAACGTACCTGGTGGATGGTAGCTGCTCGAATCGCTTTGGCCGATGCTGTCCGGAATGTCGAGATTTATGCTTTTCTTCACGACCGAGGCCCTCCCGAATCAAACATTTCGGATCCAAACGCTGCCAGACTGCCAGATCCCCGTACTGATGAACTGCTGCGTACCCCACAAACGAAAATACGGCAGAAGGGAGCCTAGCTAATCACGCAGACGGACTTCTGGCCGATTTGATTTCACTTCATTACACGCTGATTTAGTGGATAAATTTGGCAACTACGAAACCGTTCAAAATGCGCTGAAGAAGCATGTTTCCCGCCTACGGAAGATTTCTACCGACGGTCAATACGGAAGCTTTTTGTCCATTGCTGGAAGCTGGGCATTCCAACAAGAGGGAGGTCTGCGATAAAGGTTCAATCCACTGTCAGAGCAGTCGAACTGGTTATTATCGTGGTGCCAAGAGACTAAGCCCAGGGAGACGGGCGGCCGGTTCGTCTGATAGGACAGTGAAACGTCCCCATGTTTTAGCTAAAGCAGTGAACGCTAGCGTTCTGCCAGCTACAATGCATTGATAGCCAGGTGTGAAAATTATTCAACCACTTTTCAGGAAATGATTAGTTAAGCGGTTAAACATCCAAGCTTATGCAATAGAAATTATTTTTTATCCGTTTACGAGCGATTGGCATTAGCAGATCACTTAAATTCCTCTTAAATCTTTTTCTGAAAAGGATATGTATTTCAAGTTTACAGATATTGTACATCTACGGTTTTGATGGTCTAACCAGTTGTCTGCACCTAGCCTGCAGTTTTGTCACCTTTCTGTTGTTCCTTTGAATTTCATTAAACATACAAGTTTTAATTTTCTACGTAGGTAACGGTTTCACTTTGTACACTTTAGGCCGATTAGTCTAGCATTACCTTAATTAATGTCTTTTAAACATAAAGATAGTTCAGTTTTATATGCGAGGCATTGTCTGAAAACCAAACATCTAATGTAGAGAACAGTTAGTGCACGAAAAGAGTGTACACTTTATTAGCCTGCGCGAAATCGTTGTACACTTTCCTGTTGCGAAAACTGTAGGTACATTTTGACGTTTTGAACGATATCGCTGTACACTTTCTTGCTGCGGGAAACAAGTGTACACTATAAATACGCGGCCGGACCGACGGGCCTGAATGAAGGTCTCTACTTGCTACTATGTCTATACGGGAGTCTTTCCTCAATTTTTTACAATTTACTAACTACATATTTGAATTGGAATTAAGATTAACTATTTGCGTCCCCCTCAAAAATTTGGCATCCGTGCAAGAACCCTCAATAGTTTTCTGGGACAAGCCCCTTCCCCAGGATTTGTTCCTTACGTTTTGTATTTTCCAATTCTCGAAACACTGTTGTTGAGGTTTACAACAAATTCACTTTTAGAATCACATCTGCTACATGCCTAAAGAATACTATTACAGTCTGTATTAGCTAATTAAAACCAGAGAAGGGTACACTTTCGTATATTTTTCAATTTGACTGCAGTTATTTTAAAGATCTTAAATTTCAAACTTGTTATAAGAAACAATCCACAGAAGCACAACATATCTAAATTAAAGGGAGAGCAATTATTGATTCTTTTCTTTAACTTTTTCAAATCTCTCATTGTGCGCATTTCCAGTCTAAGCTCTTATCATAGAAGTGCTTAGCACAAATGTGTCTATTTTTTGCGCAAAGCTGTGCATGGTGCCTTTGCGAGAAAGTTTGCTGCTATAACAATAATTAAAAACCCCAGATTTTGACAAAAATGATGCAGTTGTTTAGTTGCCAATACTACGTCGTACACTTTCCATGCGAAATTAATGCGCTAAAATTTGTAATCCTTCTGTCAGTTTCAATTACACAAAAACATTAGGTGCCTGCTGTGCACTTTTTAAATTTACGAACATCTGTTGTAGTGCGGCAATTTTAAACTTTTTACAAGACAGCAGGAAGAGAAATAACAACGGCCTAAATAACTTAGGCCTGGTAACATACACGTAGATATGGATGTGAATATTGATTTTTATCAACCTGGGTTTTTCTTTTCGTTTCATATCCACGTTTTGCGTTCACATTTCAAACTGCCACTTGTCTTGTGTTTAGTGCTCTTGACGCAAGGCAATGGAAACGTGTACATTTATTTTACACGGTCTGACGTACATGTGGTGGCGTTGTGAGAATGTTTTCTGCTATCACCATAATTTCTAAATAAATGCTTTTGATAAGCTCCACTATTTATTGTCTTGCTACCTTTTCCAACAGATATTAATACAATTTCTGCTGTTGAAATACATTATTATACATTATATTTGTTATTATATAAGTAAATCATAAATACACATAATTTATAGATTTACGTAGGACTTTCCATTTTCTATATGGTATTTAAATAATAGTTACGTAGGATCAGACATGTGGAGAAGGAAAGTTGAGCATGGGACTACTAGGAGGGCAAGAATCAGGAGCTAATTTCATAAAATTTAAAACCCGTAACTTGCAATCCGATTTTATGATTAGTTAGTTACTTTAAAATATTATTAGTGTTATTGTATAGCGGCAATTTCATTCATTTTAAATTTTTGAACTGTGTGTGAATTTCAAACACTTCCCTATTTGAAAAACAGCTATTTGTAAACTTTCATTTGAACTTGCCGGGATCTTTTCCGCAATCCCCCCTCAAAGTAAACTGGTTGAGTTGGGGGTTATTGGGTGACGAAAATGCTTTTATATTTTGGTAGGGTGCTAGCTGAGTTTCGGTGATTCAAAAAGTTTTAAAAATTTAATTTTCTGAAAATTTTTAAACTTTCAAACTTTTTAAAATTTGTTAAATTTTTCGATGGAATCGATGATGCTAAACATTTTTCCTTCCTGCACGAACATCTGAAAATTCTTCCTGCTATCTCTATAGCGACTTCAGCTATAAAGATCAAGGGAAATTCCCGCCCATAATGCTAACACAATTATTGCAGTATATATACAAGCTGTGTTTTCCTTTGATCTTTACAGTTGAGCCGCTGTAGAGATTGCAGGAAGCATTTTCAGATGTTCGTGGAAGAAGAAAAATGTTCAGCGTCATCCATTTTACCGGAAAAAATTCAAATATTTCGAAATTTTTTTGAAATTTTAAAAATTTTTAAATTTTAAAAAAACTTAATTTTTTAAATTTTTAATTCACTGATGCTCAGCTAGCACCCTACCAAAATATGAAAGCATTTGGATCACCCAATAACCCCCAACCAAACCAGATAGAGGGGTGTATTGTGGATAAGATCAGTTTTCCAATTAGCTTAGCTTAATTTCTGCAGGTCAAAAGAAAGGTTACTGACGACTTGAACTAGAGTACTTGTAGCATGCAGTTACAGACATGCAAGTCTTGATTAGTAGCAGGCTATGCTAGAATGTTTTTACTATTACGGCATTAGTTCAAACAGTGGTTATGCTATCTCTTGGTTTGAGAGCTTCTGACACAGAAGTGTACGAAAGCTTCTAATATTCTCGGGGCTAGTTTGCCAAAATTTGACACGCGAACAGCCCACGTAGGATAATTAATTAATTAACAGTAAACCGTCAGAGGCCAGGAATTTGAATAACTTGGGCAAGGGTCAGGATAGAGTTTTGCAATGGAAGTATAGATTTTACGGGTCTTATCTCGAATACTCTCCCACCACTCAAAATCCTTAAAACTTGACCTAAACAGCTAAAATTGACTATGGGTATGTTTTCGACTTCGCTGAGTTCAAGTATCGCAAAATTTTTCGATTTCGCGAAATTCGATTTTTTCGATTTTTAAGAAGGGGCCAAAGGGAAACCGAAAACTTTTTTGTCTTCGATTTTGCTGAAAAGCTGTAATAGGGGGTTTTCGGGGCCGTAGAACACGAATTTGAAGTCTGTTTTCCGATTTAGCTTCTCGTTAGCTCAGGCTGAGTATAAGCTTACATCTTAAGCTAAAACCATAAGCTTATACTGAGCTAACAAGAAGCTGAATCGAAAAAATGGACTTCAAATTCGTGTTTTACTATCCCGAAAACCCCTATATACAACTTTTCAGCAGCAACAATATTTTGGTACCCTTGGTCCCTCTTTAAAAATCGAAAAAATCGAATTTCGCGAAATCGAAAAAATTTTGCGATATTTGAACTCAGCGTAGTCGAAAACATACCCATAGCAAATATTAGCTCTTTTGCTCAAGTTTTAAGGATTTAGAGTGGTGGGGCGGGGGTAATCGAGATAGGACCCGATTTTAAGGCCGGAATCGGTAAACTTAAATGACTTGACCCATCTGAATTCCTATTTTTTTGTTTGTCTGGTCGGGCTTGATGTGACTGTGCCGCCGTAGTTCAGTCGGCTGAGCGTTCGCCTAGTCTATGAAATGCCATAGGTTGTACTCCCACCGGAGTTCCGAATGTTTCGGGCCTTCGGTGGTGGATGACTTTCTTCTTTCTTTCATATTTGTATGTAAATTGGCGCGAAGGGCTTCTGTCCTATCTTTATCTATTAGAATTTAGCATAATAGTTGTTGAGATTTGTAGAGCTATTATAAAAAGACTATTTTTCTATATTTCCTAGGTCTAACTTATGTACATCTCTACCTTGAAGGAAATTACTCCACGACCTTAAGAGATCACTCTTCAATTTTAAAAAATCGTCAATACATATTTTTGGCAAGAGTGTATTATAGCACTATGTATAAGAAAAATACTAAGCCACTAAAGGGCTCCACTTCAGTGCATTGCGCAACGGTTCACAGACAATTTGGCACATGTTTATTTTTGTCTGTGCCGAAACGTAGCCCAATCGAAGAAAGTCGAAGCTAGTCGATTTTAGTATAGTCCCCACCTTAATCCTTCTCTTCACTAACGAAACGTCGTTTACAGTGTCTTTCACAAGTTGGGAGTTGATCACCCTTCCCTATTTTTAAGTATATATATATATATATATATATAGAGTATATGGAGTTTCTGGTTATATTTTAGCTACGGTAGCTACTAAAGCCTCACACGAAGGCACTCGTCTTGGCCTAAGGACGGCCCACAGTACCCGGACCGAGCCAGTACGCGGTCCGAAGGCTCAAGATCAATTTCAGCAACGCAAGGACACAACCTGGTATGTCTGCGAAGGAACAAGAATGACACCAGAAAAATTAAATAAACTTTGCTATAAATGAAAAAGTTTAGATCTAATTTAAAGTCTTTAGTAATTTTAATATCCTGAGATAATATCTACCTGTTTCCCAGAAAGACCAGTCAGACTACTTTCGGTTCGTTTAGTTTTGTTCTTAACTTGCTACAAATATATAGTTCCAATTCTTCAAATTTGGAATACCTTTTGACCATATCCATAAAAAGCCATTTGCTTGTTTTTTTTGGAAATCTCAAAACGCAAGAGAAATTGATGTTATCATTCGCAGAATTTATAATATAATATCCTTAAAAAATGTTGACATTTGACAAGTTTCAAACTACAGTGACTGGAAATAAGTAGATCGATGACGTTGAAAGATTTCTCACAGCCTTTTGATAAATGTTGAAGCCATTTTACTCCAGAAATTCCAACTATCGAAACTTATTAGGCAGACGGATGTCAGATAGGTCAGTCAAATCAAGAGTGCATAATTGCACTATATATTAGAAAAAGAGTAATCCGCTAGAGGGCTCCTCTTCTTGGCATTGCGTAACGGTGCTCCGACCACAATACGCGGATGTTCCCCCGTTTGGGCACCCGTTTGGTGGGGGGGCAGCTCTCTTCGACAGCACATACCCCCCTCCGTTTGGTGGGGGGGGGGGGGGTAGGCAGAAGGAGGTTCCCGTTTGGGGGGGGTCCCCAAGTCAGGCTAAGATTGGCTGAATCTGATTGGCTGTTGGCGACCACCCCCACAAACGGGGACCCCTTTTGCCTAACCCCCCCCCCCAAACGGGGACCCCTTAAGCATACCCCCCACCAAACGGGGACCTCTCTTTGCTACCCCCCCCCTCCAAACGGGGACCCATTTTCGAATAGAACAAAAACTACCGTAATCCTCTGCTCTACTCCCCCCCCACCAAACGGGGAGGGGGTCTCTGCAATCTGATTGGCCCCAAAGCGGAGGGGGTATGCTTTGTTGAAGATAGCTAGCCCCCCCCCCACCAAACGGGGGAACATTCGCGTATTGTAATCGGAGCACCGTGACGCAATGCCAAGAAGAGAAGCCCTCCAGTGGCTTACTCTTCTTCTTACATATAGTGCAATTATGCACTCTTGGTCAAATGTAAAACTAAAAGTTTGTCCAATTTAGAACAAACTCGAAACTAACAAACAACTAATTTTTATTTCCCGGAAATCTTTTTTTGCGTTTAGTCCATAAATTGAACGAAATCTTCTATCTTCAACCAATCAGACGAATTGAAACATCGAAAAAAGTTGCATTACTTTCGAAGGCCGAGTGTGTGCGTGGGCGTCCGGTGCGGTGAGTAAGTCGAACGCCGAAACTTACTTCTGGTCAATTTACTGACCCATTGTAGGAGGATCCCTTGGCGATTTTAAGCAGGAAATGTTTCTTAGGAAGAATTCCTCACCGCAAACAAACTGGTGATTCCTAGTGATTCTTCTCTGTTCTACCCAATCCCCCTTCAAAGTAGTGGATGAAGAAAGGTCGATAAAATCTGTCCCCGTTTGTGAAGTGGGGAGGGTGACCAAAAGGCTGCCCTTTGGTGGGGGAGAGTCGCCAAAAAGGGACCCTCACCCATTGAGGGGTTGGTCATCAAAATAGGCTTACGCTAGTAGGGCCGGATTGGCTGTTGGCGACCCCCTTCAAACGTCCACTTCTTTTAGCGACCTCTCTCCGAAAGTGGACCGTTCTAAGACATCAGATAAAACTACCGTATTCCACTCCTCTGCTCTGCCACATCGAAGGCAGAAGGGATGTTTTGTTGGCTCCCCACCAAACGGGGAACATTCACGTATAGTGGTCGGAGCACCGCTAAGCAATGTAGTGAAGAGAAACCTTCTAGTGGCTTAATCTTCTTCTTCTTAACAGTACTAGAAACTCTTATTTAGACCATTTGTGGAGACGAGCCAAAAGCATTTCGCGTCACAAACATTTAAAGTTTTAAAGGGGTCAAAATGAAGCCAAAATGGAACATTTGTGCAAATTTATGACCAAGACGTTAAAATATCTTTTTGAGCAGAACAGTGCAGGAATTTATGTTTTGTATCTGACGTCGAAAATGCTGTTTTTCCTGCTGCGCCTCAGCGCAGCAGGTCTCTTATGTTTGCTCTGCCACCTTGGTTCCACGCAATGACATGCAAAACATAAGACTTTGCATGAAAGCGTGTATACAATGCTTTAAGATGGCAGAGCATAATTTACACTAGAATCCAACTTCAGATTTGCTATGACTCACAAAGCAAACAAAATTGGAACGATTCCTGATTCAATAAAAGGAAACAAGTTTTTTCTTCACTGACAGGTGTAGCGAGTTGTGGCCTTAACGTTAGACTTAACCAGACGGAAATTACAATGCAAGTTTATTGATGTACCCCAGAGGGAAAGTGTTGGCCATTAACAGTACAAATGTTCCCCGGAGGGAAAGATTCCAAGTTATCAAAATATAGGTTTAGCAAAGTTAACTCAATTGTTCCCCAGAGGGAATGTGGCTATAAATAGTTGGTTCCTCTGAAGGAAAGTTAAAGTAAGATATTCAGCATATAGAAGACTGGGCCGTAGCAGAATCAGCGAAACAACTGAACTAAACGGGGTGAAATTTAGAGGGTTTTTATAGATAGTTTTTGACGTCAGAATGGTGATAAATTATGCCTTGAAGGTTGTAAAAAGACAGAAAAAGTTAGAAAAGTAACAAAAACTGAGTAATTGGTGCATGAAGAAAGTTTGCACCCAGGCTGCTACGGTCCAGTAATAACAGTTCCGTTTTGCAACGTCATTTTCCAAGTATTGAAAGTTAAAAATGTTTCCAGGATGCCGCACCCATGCTGCCATTGAATGACGAATGAAACGTCACACCCAATGAAACGTCACACCACCTCCCCCTCAGAAAGAACCCTGCCCTCAGGGTCCACGGAGGAAAAGTTGGAATAAAGGAGGACAGTGTCACTGTTGTAGTCCTTCCCAAAAATGACAAAATGTCCAAATACCTTTACCGATGCAACCACCCGCAGTTGACGGCCAAGGTAACGTTTTACCTTGCTTGGGGCCAGCAGAATTTTAAGAGCGTCACGGAGTGAACCTTCAAATTGGCCCCGGGAAAACAGGGCGTAAAGGGCGCTGAGGAAACAAGTAAAAGTCAGGTCGTTGAACCGATGGACCTGGTGGGTCCGATTATGGGCACTATCGAAATCGTGGGCTGCCCCAGGAAGCGAAGTCGTTGTCCCCAGCAAAAGGTCAGCCAAATGATGACGACCCACCGATCGAGGGGAATAATCGTGCAGGAATACCAACCAAAAAGTGTACACCAATTTGATGTAGAAAATGTTATCATCTAGGGCAGATAGGATGCCATAAAACCGCTGCATGGCGGTGACCATTGTCTGTGCATTGATATAATGTCCTGTCGGGATCTGGTCAGTGTCCTCCTGCGGGGGTTGGAGGGGAGATGCAAGCCCGGCCGCCTGTAGACGGTCGTGCATCTGTCGGCTGAGGCGAATATATTGCCTCTTTGCATCAAATCGTAGAGAGGCGAGATCGCTCTCCACGTACTCGCTGAGATAAGGTAACTGTCCAGCTGAGGGTGACCCGAACCGATGGGCGTATTGAATAGTACGCTCCAAATGAGCTGTCAGTTCTCTTTCGTAAGTGTCATGGGCATAAGTTTGGATAGGTCTGCGACAGTTACACCGCTCCACGCACGAGAAGCAGCATATAAGGGTACTACAACGGCAAAGACCCCTGCCATTGGTGGGACAATTTGGACAGTCCCGCTGTCGTGGCCGACGTACAAAAAGTGGACAATACGGAGGCCGCATAGTATTATGCTCGAACAGTCGCAAGCCGCAATAACGGCATCTTCGGCATAAACAAACGTCATATCGCGTTAAGCATACAGGGCACAGACCTTTCCTCCGTCTCGGCGGCGAAGGTCCTGCAGCGCTGGCTTCTTCGCCCATTGGCATCTCGTCGTCTTCGACGCCAGGCGGTTCGTCCTGTTGTGAGGTTCCAGGTGAAGACACTAGAGCAGGAGCCGCCGGGACTTCTACCGGGGTGCCAGTCGTAGCCTCTCCAACGTCAAATTCCAAAAAATTAGAGTCACCTGATGACAGTGAACGTCCGGTTGGAGTCGTCGGAGGAGTAAAGAAACTGCCCAGGTCATCCTCTCCCGAGGGAATGACCAATTTGGAGAGGGAAGGCTGAACAATGCTGGGTTGTGAAGAAGAAGTATAGGCACTGGGTACAACCACCTTTTGCGGCGACACTGGCACGTCTTCTGTGGACGTTGATGTCCTGTCGCAGGCATCTACTGCGACTGGTTGGTTGATCCCAGGATCGATTTCTGGCGTTGTTTCCTCAGACACAAGATTGATCAAAACAGAGGACGTTGACGTTGTTGAGTCTTCAACCGCGGGAGAGTGCGGCAAGTAGGGACTCTTATATCGAGGCACGCATAAACTGGGCCTTGGAGAAATCAAATTAGCTGCCATGATCACTGAATGTGCGTCATCCCGCATTGGTGATCCCATGGTGAGTGGACGAATGATTGGAGAGGGTTGTGGCGCACTGAGAGGCTGAAATGAGGGAAACGGTCGGGGAAGTAAGCTAGCACCAGGCATGACACAATTGGAGGCTGAAACTGCTAAAACATGGCCGCAGCTGCATTGATTCTGCATTTGGAATTGCAGGTTCTCTGACGATGATACATGAAGCGGAGTCTGCGTTCCGCCACACTCACGACATGAAATTTGCAGAGAATACATTTCTGCCTCTGCAAGGTTAGGGCCAAGATTCTGAGGCTTTGAGCAAAGACATCGTCGATAGAAAAAAAACACCAACGTCTGTTTCTGAGTGCACTTTAAACTGCACTGGTACCAGCTTTCGAATTTCAGAAAATGAAGGATTCTATTTGGGCCAGTTTTTAAATGACTGGTTAGTTAGTTTAAAATCTTGTCATTGCATTGCCGGATTCCAGTGAGAAATTGAAAATGTCATGCAACGAGAACAGAGATACCAAATAACCTGAAGAAAATAACAAGAAAACGTTGTTATTAATCACCTGCCACCCCGATCCAGAATTTTATTCTGCAGCGTTCTTGACTGTAGGGGGACAGGTGTATTTTACTACAATATTCGCATTTGGCTGCGGACGGGTTATGGTGCTTGGCGTAATGAATGGCAAGAAGAATAGCCATGCGGGTCGAATACCCGCAGAATTGACAGGGCAAATAGACATTGGCAGATACTGGAGCTTCGCCATCGATATGGTGGTTCATTAAATGCCACAGTAACGACCCAATACCAGGTGAAACAGTGCAACAAGTTGTATGAAATGGGCACGCATGACCTGACATATCAACGCGAAGGAATGAACAAAATAAAGGCCGTTTTACAGTTTATTGCTCTAATAATGGCAAATTCTGAGCAGAAAATAATTGTAGATTAGTGTGACAGGCATTCTGGTATTAATGACATCAACTGGAGTAGATTACAACGACTTAAATCTAAAACTATCTATACCGTGTAGATTTCGGAAAACGTAATTGTTGCAAGATCGGCATTAAAGGACAGCAATTTTTTTCAATGCATCTAAAAGCGAATGTTTCAGGAGCTGTACTGCATCATGTTTATGGATTGTATACCACTAATGTGGGCTATAACGTTCAGGTTTATGGCGCTGTCTGGTAGGGTATCTTTTTTCCAAAGACAGCGCTCCCTGAAATGGTACATTTTGGATTTCAACAGTCGCAGCAGAAGTAGAATCATGGGGGATTGGCATCTGCATTAATTCTTCAACTTCTCTATTAGCATACATTTCTTCCGATTCATCTTCCTGTATACTGGGCACAAAGGGGTCTGAATAAGCCTTTAATCTGTTGCTGTGGACCACGAAGTCCTTTCCTTTTTGTCGTCCATGCACAGGAGTGATCGTCACTGTAGGTAGATGTGTTCTAGTAACTTTATACGGGCCTCCCCACTGTAATCCTAGTTTCCTCCGTTTTGGGAAGTACAGGAGAACCTGATCGCCGACTTTCCACGAAGGTTCCCTGGTTCCTCTGTCATAGTAGGCTTTCTGCTTATCTTGAGCCAACTGAATCAAATCTGTAGCTATACTCCAAACAGCTCGAAGTTGCGATGCAAGCCCTTCAGCATATGAAGGTTCGTCATTGTAGTTCAACTCCGGCAATGCGAAAACTGTATCTATCGGCATCAGTGGTGTCCTGCCGTAAACCATCCTAAACGGAGACATTTTCGTACTCTCGTGTTCTGAGCTTCGGTACGCAAACAAAACCAACGGGAGATAAACGTCCCAGTCGGTGTTTCCCGTATTTACGTAGGTGGTTAGCATTCCTTGTAGAGTTCTGTTGAACCTTTCCACCATTCCATCACACTGGGGGTGATATGGAGATGTCGAGACCTTAAGGGTACCACAGATGGCCAGTACTTCAGCCAGTAGTTCTGACATAAAGTTAGTTCCTCTGTCCGAGAGCAGGCGTCGTGGGGCTCCATGCCTGCAAAGAATGTCTGTAACAAATGTTTTTGCTACAGTGGTCGCAGTTTGGTCTGGAATCGCCGCACACTCGGGGTACTTGGTAAAATAGTCCATGAAGACAATAATATATTTCATGCCAGATTGAGACATTGGGAAGGGGCCAAGTATGTCGACACCCACACATTCAAACGGCCCGTTGACGGTTATGGGAACCATTGGAGCCTTTGTCTTCTTTAGCGGTGTCCGTCTGGCTTGACAACCGTGACAATTTTCGCAATACTTTTTCACATCCGCGTGCATTGATGGCCAAAAATACTTTTCCAACAGCTTTAGGTAAGTCTTTCGGTATCCGAGATGGGCTCCCATTGGTTGATCGTGATAGGCTTGTAGCAGAGCAAGTCTTCTTGATTGTGGGATTGCTAGTTGTTCGAATAGGACTCCTCTAGGGGCTATCCTGGGGTACAGATGAATTAGTACCCCCTCTCTCAACTCATAGCGAGGAGAAGCGAAAATTACTTCTGCTGCTTGTTTCGTATCCTCTGGAACTATATTGTCGCGCAAATAGGCTATCATGTTTTTGAAATCAGGATCGCTAGCCTGTGCTTTTCGGATTTGCTGCAGTTCGGCATCACTTTCTTCACAAATTAGGGCGTTAACCATATACGACGGTACATCCTCGTCATTTATACTCTGAATTTCTTTGATAGGCGTTTCTCGAATACCATCCGTGACCATGGGAAAATATCGCGATAAAGGATCGGCCACCTTATTACTTCTTCCAGGCTTGTGTTTTATGTCATAATCAAACTCTTGTAGGGTCATGGCCCACCTTGCAATTCTGCCCGATGGTGTTTTTGTGGCCAAAAGCCAACAAAGGGCAGCATGATCCGTTACTAGCGTAAATTTGTGACCGTAAAGATAGTGACGGAAGGTTTTTACGGCAAAAATCACACCAAGACATTCCTTTTCCGTGGCGGTGTAATTTCTTTCAGCCTCATTAAGTAGGCGCGATGCAAAAGCGACAGGGTGCTCTCCATCTTCACGCTGTTGACTGAGGACGGCTCCGATACCAACGTCACTTGCATCAGTAGTTACCACAAAGGGCTTTTCAAAATCAGGGTAAATGAGGATCGGCTGACTAGTCAACTTGTCTTTCAGAGTCTGGAAAGCAATTTCACAACCGTCTGTCCAGTCAAACTGAACGTTCTTCTTGGTCAGATGATGTAACTCACTGGCAATATTGGCAAATCCTTCGATAAATCGTCGATAATATGAGCAAAGGCCAATGAAAGACCTTACGTCTGCGACAGATTTAGGTCGGGGAAAACTTTTGATTTTATCTATCTTTTCTGGGTTTGGCTCAATACCCCTTCTAGAGATCAGATGTCCTAGATAGACAATTTTCTCCTGGCAAAACGTGCATTTGCTAAGCTTCAGCACCAGGTTGGCGTCTCTTAGACGACTAAAGACAGCCTGTAGATCGATTAGATGCTGATCGAAGGTTGGAGAAAAAACGACAATGTCATCGATGTACGCCAGGCAAACATGCCATTGAAGACCTGATAGAACAATGTCAACAAGGCGCTGAAAAGTCGCTGGAGCATTGCACAGCCCGAAAGGCATCACTGTAAATTCGTACAGACCGTACAAGGTGGTAAAGGCAGTTTTGTCCGCGTCCTTATCCGACATCTTAATCTGCCAATATCCACTGGCCATATCGAGGGTTGTGAAATACCTGGCACTTCCTAAAGCATCCAGAATTTCGTCAATTCTCTTCAGTGGGAACACGTCTTTTCTGGTGATAGCATTCAGTTTTCTGTAGTCCACACAAAATCTAAGAGTGCCATCCTTCTTAGTTACTAGCACTATAGGAGATGACCAAGGGCTGTAACTTGGTCGTATTACTCCTTGAGTTAGCATTTTGTCGATGTGTTCTTTCACAATCCTTCTTTGGGCAACAGGCACTCTGTATGGCTGCTGCTTGATTGGTCGAGAGTCACCCGTGTCAATTTCGTGTTCGACCCAATCAGTTTTTCCGAGCTCACCATCAGGTCCAACAAAACAATCAGTGTAATTCGAGAGCACGTCAACAAGCTGTTCCTTCTGTTTTAATGTTAAATCCGTATTCGCTAAATTCAGCTGCTCAACTATCCAGCTATCTGTCTTCTCTTCCGCGTTATAATCATTCGTCATTAGGCAATTTATATTGCAGGCAACGTCGTCATGACTTGCTTCGTGGCACTCCTCTACCGTTCCTAATACCGTATTGGCATGGATGACTACGGGCTGATGTGTGGGATTGAGTACCCGAATAGCGATCGTAGAGCCATGGGCAATAGAGGGCAGCAATGCCCGAGCAGCATAAAGATTCATCTTAGCAAAATTTTCTAGGTGAGGTTCGAAGATTCCTGATCCGTCGAATCCATTCCGAAGGTACGTACAGGGTATCATCATCTCGCATCGAGGAGGGACAGTAACTCGTTCCTGTACCAGCAATTCTGGAACTCCCTTTTCACGAATTAATCGTAAGCGTTGATCTCCCAAGATCACGGTCCGTTTGGCAAAGTCAACTTTAACGTTATTGAACCTCCGCAAAAGGTCTAGACCTATGATCATAGAATGAGTCATTGAAACAGTGACATAGAGCTCTTGCTCGAAACTAGCGGTACCAAGATGTATATTCGCTCTGACCGTACCTACAATCGGCAATCGTTGGCCAGTCACAGAGGTAGCTGTAATTGATTTCACAGTAAGAGTGTTACCAACAGCGGCCGGGAGTTGATTCAGAAGGTCCTTGTGAATGATGGTCAGTTCACTCCCAGTGTCCAACAGACCATGCACCGGTACATTTTCTATTTGAAGTGCAATATTGGTCAAAGCAGCTAATGGGGGAGTGTTGGTTCTAATTGCATGGACTCCAACGTCAGGATTCGATTCAGTGAAAACATTTACATCACGGCTAGAAAGCCGTTCAGCGGGTATTGGAGGCACTCCAAAAGTACTAAAGCGAGGTGGTGGAGTCATTGCTTCAATATTCTGCGGTGCCATTGCTGACAGGAGTGGTGGCTCCCTTGGCAAAGTACCAAGATTCACTAATGGCACCTCTGCAGGTGTAAGCTTAGTCCTCGGTCGTGATTTGGCTGATCTGTCTCTTTCAAGGCTTCCGCCATCTTCATTGCTTAAACGATTCAGCAAATGTGCCTCTGTCGGGTCCTCCATGCTGACATGGCTAGACTCTGGGTCAATAGTCACGGTGCCAGGCGTGGTAGGTCGAGAAAATCTTGAAGATCGGACCGACCTTCGGCTTAGCTGTTGCCACTGCCGGCCCAAACTCGCAATTCCTTTGCGGGCAGGAGCAAACAAGCGCGAAATATTAAGCATGCCAACAACATCTGTTCCGTTGGGAAAACAATGAGCCAGCAGGAATCCCAACGTGATGTAGAGACAGCACAAAAAGGTCCAAATCTGGTACCAATTTAATGATAAGCCGTACAGGAAACCAAAATACCCGTTGTCCATAACGGAAGCTATGAAGTTCATGGTTCCACTCTGACTCGATATGTTATGTTTTGCTTTCATACCCAGAGAATCAAGAATTTTCCGCTGATAGTCCAACTCGCCTAATAGTTCATTCATAGTCATTTGGGTCTGCAAGTCAGACCAGTTATACATGACAATCTGATGAAAAATCGTCGGTTCAAAAGTCCAGGTTGAGGTGTAGTTCCAGTCGAAAATTCGCAGTTCAGGGATGTCTCTTAGTTCTGTGTATGTTCCGTCCGGTTTATACAGAAGAGTCTTGTTCTGAAGTCTGAAAGGAATCTCCTTACTATGACTGCACTCGGCAGGCAGTCCATGTGTTTGTACAATGTTTGTAACCACATCCATGAAGCCTAAGTGCTCTTCTCCATGATATCGGAACTTTATTGGAATCTCCTTAGTACAGGTGTCGTTCATAGGAGCTAACCAATAGTTACCTGGCTCGAGGCTTTGACACGGCCATACCTCTACGGCCATACCGCCAGCTCGAGCATAAACATTTGGTCGCTGTAACACTGCTCGAACCGTGAGAGTTGGATTAGCCAGCAGATCAGCTTTCAATATCTCCAGAGTATTGGCGGCCATTTTACACACAGCATTTAACGCATGGGCAAAGGCGAAACGGATGTGATGACTCTCTTTCAAGGTAACGGCCTGGAGAGAAGAAGCTAAAATATCCGTGGTGACAATACCATTGCGCTCTGCCCAACTTCGAAGGATTGGTTTATCCGCTTTTGCCAGATACCGTTGTAGAGCAACTTCATCAATAACTGGATTTTTCGTAGCTGGAGTAACTTCCTGTTCATTAGCTTGTCTTTTGTGTCTTGAAGTTCTAGCCCGATGAAGCCAATAAAGTCGTTGGCCTAAAATCCTGAAGGGAATTCCTTGGTCACTGACGAGTAGCTCTTGGCCTTCGCAATCACGTGCAACCCATTTGTTGCGAAATGTCAAGGCTAAATTACCATCTTCTGATAGCCAGTTTTCGTCCCACTGATGCCCTGGCAAAGGCTTCCACGGGAGGAATTCACAACTTTCATCCTTGTTTACTTCCCACAGAAGATAAGTGCCGTCTTTCAGCTGACACGCCCCGGATGAGTAATCACAGTGGCTGACATCTCCCGCAGTACTTTCCATTTGTTGTGTATGATGTCGTTTGTACACATAAGCTTCGTGCAAGAAGCAATTGGTAATTTCGAAGTGTTTGTAGTAACAGCAATTTATGCCTCCTCCAGGATACCACCATTCTAAGTCCCTGCCCGTTTCGTAGAGATCGCCCCTCTTCACCAACGACCCTTCGCTGCACTTATGCCATTCTTTCATACTGTAGCACTCATCTGCGTCTACACGGATATTAACCTTTTTGTCCAACTCTACGTGATGATTACCCAGGAAATATGTCTTCACGTCTTTTTCTTGCTTCACCTTCGTGCATTTATATGCTCTTGACTTATACTGAACATAGTTGCGCTTGTACAGGAGCACATCAGTTGCCAACGGTTGAGAATCAGGGTCCGTGAACGAAACGGTACACTGCAGTGGTTCTGGCAGCTTCCAAAAGGTCTTGGCTTCATCCGAGATGCACAACATCGGATGCTCAGGTGCCATGAGCACATTTCCAGCATGTACGGAGCCTAAAAAGACGCTGAGGAAGAGGGAGAACAGCAGTAGGGTGCTAAACGTGGATAGCTTTGAAGCCACTCCAGGTCGAGGGTTCACTTCTGGAGCCATAACCCATTCCTTGGTGTCAGCAGTGGTGCTAACAAACGAGCACGAAGTTTGAGGGCTCGACTCCTGAGAATTTGTTACCTGAGCAACTAATCGTTGATTTTGTTCGGTCAAGATTGCATTAGTATCGCGCTCATGTCTCAAGGCTGCAAGCAGTTCTTCACGGTCCGTTGTCGAGGTGCATGGGATAGAATTTCTATTCGTCATTCCCATAGACACAGCATTTACACGTCGTCTAGGCGGGCCGGAAGAATTGCTGGGTGGCGGCATTCGCAGTATGCCCGGACGGGCGCCACCAGTAAACACATTACTCCTGTTATCTCTGTTGCCTCGGGAGGACTGCATCTGCTGTGCCTGAGCCAATCGCTGCCTACAGGCTGCGGCATAGTGCCCAGGTCGTCCACAGTACTGACAAATGGGACGTGAATCAGTTGTGAACTGTCGCGGGCTCTGTTCCCTACGGGGGCCGTTCCCATTCCCCCGGCGTAGAGGTTCCGATCGCCGCTGTGCCAATTCACTAGTGAGCATTTGCATTTGTTGCTGTAACTGTTCCATTGATCGTTGCAAACTAGCAGTTTCGCCACCGGCAGTTTCCACTTTTACAGCTGGTAGCATTCCTGCTACGGCACCTACAGTCACTGAGCGTGACTGATCTGTTACCAATGGCGCACTTGGCGTCATTCCAGCCAGCTGATACTGGGGATGGATAGCCTCAAGAGCTTCCAGCTGCTGCGCCTTCTGCACCGCATCTTGAAAATCGGCTGGATTTAGTGGAAGAAGAGATCGCTTATAATATGGGTGGAGATTCTGCAGAAAACTGCGGAAAACCAGAATGTCTTTAGCTTCCGGAGTCATATCTGGATAGCCGTCATCCGCTAACTGCTGGATATGCCAAGCAAAATCGGCAATTGTCTCATTAGGCTTCTGCTGACGAGAAGCCAAGCTGAGGCTTGCCAGCATTTCTGTTTCCTTCCGTTCCAATCTCTTACTCAACTCCGCTCTTAGTTGTGGGTAATCCGTTTTGATGGCCGGGTCCAGTTCTTCGTACTTCTTGCGAGCCTGATCGCGTAGGTACACAGGAACAAGTTTTGCCTTTAGCACATCATCACAACTTTGTGCGTCGGCTACTAGATCAAAGGTAACAAACCAATCTTTGATTTTCTCGCCTGGTCGGCCAGAAAACAAAGAGATCGGATCCCTTGGGAGAGTGAAGGTTCCGCTCTGCATCGGAATGAGTGGTGGTGCCTGAGCTGTCAAACAATCAACTTTCTGCGCAAGGACGTCAAGCTGTGAGAGAGGATTGGTTCGCTGTAATTGTGCCAAAAAGTTTGGATCAATAATATTCAAATCTGACTGAATCCGCCGTAGTTCGTTTCCCACAGTTTGTATTCGTTGGTCAAGCCCTGAATTTAGGTCGATCAGTCTTGTCTCGAGATCGTTGAGGCTTAGGCTCAGAGACTGTATATTAGTCCTATCCTGCTGAATTTGATACGCTTGATTGCGAAGATGATTCTGCACTTCTTCTGGTGTTAATGAACGTACTTCAGGACCCTTAGATTCCTTTCCCGTACCAGATTGTTTGGAAGAGGTGGAGGCTGTAGCAGTAGTTGCTGGAGCAGCAGGTGCAGATGCTCTGGACGATTGTGGTTGGGTTGTAGGAGTTACTGCTGATGCTTGGTCAGTGGACCGTTGTGTTGGAGGTGAGGCTCGGCTCATGCACGTCGATACGGATTATCCCACCGCTGCCACCAAAATGTAGCGAGTTGTGGCCTTAACGTTAGACTTAACCAGACGGAAATTACAATGCAAGTTTATTGATGTTCCCCAGAGGGAAAGTGTTGGCCATTAACAGTACAAATGTTCCCCGGAGGGAAAGATTCCAAGTTATCAAAATATAGGTTTAGCAAAGTTAACTCAATTGTTCCCCAGAGGGAATGTGGCTATAAATAGTTGGTTCCTCTGAAGGAAAGTTAAAGTAAGATATTCAGCATATAGAAGACTGGGCCGTAGCAGAATCAGCGAAACAACTGAACTAAACGGGGTGAAATTTAGAGGGTTTTTATAGATAGTTTTTGACGTCAGAATGGTGATAAATTATGCCTTGAAGGTTGTAAAAAGACAGAAAAAGTTAGAAAAGTAACAAAAACTGAGTAATTGGTGCATGAAGAAAGTTTGCACCCAGGCTGCTACGGTCCAGTAATAACAGTTCCGTTTTGCAACGTCATTTTCCAAGTATTGAAAGTTAAAAATGTTTCCAGGATGCCGCACCCATGCTGCCATTGAATGACGAATGAAACGTCACACCCAATGAAACGTCACACTTGTCAACCTGTGAGGTACCATATAAACGGAACGGTGGAAGAATGACAAGAATTGGCGTACAAACTGCTGGAGAAAGCAAATTGGGCCAAATATGACCAACACTAACAGCTGAGGTAGAAACTGTTCGAAACAGCAGGAATTAAGTTAGCTTCCGTTTCATTCCAGATCTGGAATCCGTCGAAATGGGTTGGAACAAGAGTACATAATAGATAAGAGTATGACAACAGGCAGGCTCTCTGTTATCAGAGCAAAAACTATGCTATGCGCGCTATCGGCTAACCCCCCCCCCACAAATTGACCCCCTCTCACACCGCCCCTATATGGGTACATAGTTCCAAACGGGGGTCGCTCACTCGCTTAGTATGTTTTCTACATGCATATGTTAAACATACACGCTTGCACCCTGTTCCCAAATTAGGCCTAGGTTAATTATAACGTGTAATTATGCAAAGCAGTGAGCGACCCCCGTTTGAACCCCGTACCCATATAGGGGCGGTGTGAGAGGGGGTCAATTTGTGGGGGGGGGGGGGTTAGCCGATAGCGCGCATAGCATAGTTTTTGCTCTGATAACAGAGAGCCTGCCTGCTGTCATACTCTTATCTATTATGTACTCTTGGTTGGAATCATGAGTGGGCGAGGAAAAATAAACAGACTCTCCAGCCAGTGCAGAAACGCATCACTGCATCTTCCAACCAGGATGGTAGTCAAGGTGGACAGCGACAGGTGGAAAAGTTGAGTTGGGAACAGGACAAACAATCTGGTCGAAAACTGACCGCATACACTCAACACCAAATTTGAATCCAAAATGAATTTGAATTATAATTTTGTTAATAGTATCAAGAGTACATTATACATAAGAGTGTGACAAGCGTCACACTCTATGTAATCAGCTCGAGAGCCATGCTCTGCGCGCTAACGGCCCACCCCCCCCGCAATTGCGTACCTAGTGGACCCCCCGCAAATGAGTACCTAGTACGCAATTGCGTATGTTCACTCGTTGCTACAATATTCCATTTATCGAGACCCCCCCACCCCGCAAATGTGACCTATCACTTTTCAATGTCTAATGATAGGTCAGATTTGCGGGGGGGTCTCGATAATTAAAATATTGTAGCAACGAGTGAACATACGCAATTGCGTACTAGGTACTCATTTGCGGGGGGTCCACTAGGTACGCAATTGCGGGGGGGGGTGGGCCGTTAGCGCGCAGAGCATTGCTCTCGAGCTGATTACATAGAGTGTGACGCTTGTCACACTCTTATGTATTATGTACTCTTGATAGTATATATAACCGCAATTTTTCGTGTTATTACATTTTTATGTTAGTTAATTTTATTTTTACAGTGAATCTTGGGTACTTCTAAAGATTATCAGTTTAATTAAATTAATTTTAAATTAAAAATTCATATTTTAGACAGAAACGTAATAATTTTTGTAAACAGTCCCCTCCCCTCACTGTTATTTATAAGTGGTACAGTCTACCGTAAGACTTTCTCCCTTTAGTAAAGTGGGCGGGGCTTAGTAGTTTCAAGAGTACATAATATAAGAGTATGCCACTAGGCCAGCTCTATGTTATCAGAGCAAAAACTATGCTCTGCACGCTAACGGCCACCCCCCCCCCGCAAATCAGACCTTAGTGACCCCCCCCCGCAAATCAGTACCTAGTCGAAACGGGGGTACGCTCACTCGCTCTATGTTTATGTGCTTAAGCTCGAAAACACAAGCAGTGCGTGCGCGAATTTTGTGCCTGCTTCGAGCTTTAGAACATAAGCATAGCGCTTAAAAATTTTTGAAGTGAAGGGTCTAATTTGCGGGGAGGGTGGGCCGTTAGCGAGCAGAGCATAGTTTTTGCTCTGATAACAGAGAGTTGTGCTTAGTGGCACACTCTTATATTATGTACTCTTGGTAGTTTTAAGTGACAGTTGGGCCAAAGGAGACTACACCGTGAAAAAACTGTCGACTATTCAGACGAAGTTATGCATTTGTTTGAAGAAATTAACGAATATGAACAGATGATGGCATTACAGTGACAAAGTTGTAAGCTTAAAATTTAATTTATTGTAAACATTTCGTCTGAATAAGTGACAAATCTTAGCTACTCGCCTCTACAAATTTTCGAAGAAGAATTTGCGATAGGCTCCTGCAGGCCTACTTAAATTCTAAGTTCTCAAACTGAACTACATCATACACCTTTGCAAATTCATTGTCTCCGCTATAAACAAGATAATGAAAAGTGTTTTAATGTAACTCGTCAATAAAGTCATTGCCATTGAAATATTTACAAACAATTCCAAAATTATTGAAATTTGTCTGGAAAACAATCATTTCAATAAAGTAACATTTGTCTTTCGAGTTAGGTTTTATTTGGAACCAGACAAATTTCAGTTCGCATAAAAACTATAAGATTCTGAGTTACACTGTTTGTGGTTGGCTTCTATCAGTCGGTGGTGTACGCCGTGCCGAAGTGAGGACCAACAGTTGCAGCCACTTCAATCACCACCTCCATCTCGGATCCCATGCGCCGTACTTCGTAGGTCGCTGAGCGAAGCCCGTAGAAGCCCATCCACTCGACCACCCATACGGTGCCCAGCTTGGTTCCATAGGTGGGGACACGACAGGATACCTCACCGGTGTGTCCCTATTTGTCCACTTCAGAACCAGGAATGGGCGCATCCCGCCTAGGTTTATCCTTACCGTGCGCAGGGTCCTGTCAAAAACCTCCCCTGCTCGGTCACGCATCCACGGTTGAGTACAATTCTACATTATTATGACCATCCTGCACCGTGGCCTATAATTCCTCCAACAATCCTTGGCAGTATTATCCACCTCCAACTCCACTCCGTGCTTGATACGGACTTTGGGATCACGTTTCCGGCCCAATCCTCGGTGGGAAAATGGGTCCAAGGGAATGTGGAGGGATCAATAAGGCGGAGCAGGACACTGTTATGCCATTTGTCACGATCCTTCTCGCCGCCGACCACAATCAAAGGTCTGAAATTATTCAAGAGCTGATGAATTAACAAAAGAATGGGTAGGGATGCATGGTTAAATGTAAGGTAATGTAAGTTATCAAAATGTTGATACAATTGTAACCTTGCTCCAAAACTTTTCGCTTATATAAGATTTTAATCACTACCGGCACCCGCAGCGGCGGTCGCATCTATAGCGGTAAAGTTGACGAGGTCAGCAAGCATTGATGCTGCTTTCTTCGTTTTCCGTCGCGCTGAGTGCGAGATCTGGGGGCAGTTTCATAAAAAATATTTCTCCACTAGACTCGACTACTAGCAGAGTCTAGTAGTCGAGTCAAGTAGGTAAGGTGTTTCATAAAACTTTCCGATCAAGCGAGTGCCCGTACTAGATATGCGAGTCTAGTGTGTAGCCAAGTACGAGTAGCTCTAACTGCTTCTTGCGAGTTACTGTTTCATAAAACTTTAGCTGCTAGAGGCTACCCCGCTACTAGCAGCAGTATAGTTCTCTAGTGAATTTTGACTAGAGAACTTTCAGAAAAAGTGCTATAACTGTCGCGTGTTTTTAGACTTTTGCATTGAAATTTTTTTAAGCGAAATCGTTTCTTTGCGATGTCCTAAAATTTTAAATGATTTCGTTTGCTGAAAAAATAGAAATAATTTTTTAAAGATTTACGCTTAGTTTTGTAAATACTGATACTAGTATACTTGCAACTCGCACTAGCAGTGCTAGTGCCACTAGAAGCAGCACAACCTTAGCTAATTTTGTCGAGTCCCTGAAAGTTTTTATGAAACACCTACAATTGCAACTCGCAGTAGTCTTGCGAGTACTAGCATGCTAGTACTCGCATTTAAGTCCAGTTTTTATGAAACTGCCCCCTGGTGTTTTGAGTTTTACATATGTTTTGTAAAAACTGTCTAGCCAGAAAAGTTTTTGTTAGTTTCATCAAGATTACATAATAACTAAGAGTGTGGCAAGTGTCACATTCTTAATTACTAAGCTCGGGACATCATCTGTACGATAACGGCCCACCCCCTCCCCCCACAAATTAGACTCCAGTGACCACCCCACAAATGAATAGCTAGTACACATTTGTGTACCATCACTCGATTCTATCTTTATGTGTTGAAGTAAAAAACGTTCTATCAGCAGCTGGCCACTTTCGAGCTTCAACACATAAAGATAGAAGCGAGTGATGGTACACAAATGTGTACTAGGTACTCATTTGTGGGGGGGTCACTGAGGTCTTATTTATGGGGGGGGGGTGGGCCGTTATCGTGCAGATGATGTCCCGAGCTTAGTAACTAAGAGTGTGACGCTTGTCACACTCTTAGTTATTATGTACTCTTGGTTTCATGTAGCACCAGACTGGTGAAATCGAATGTGCTTGCTTTACCTATTTTTGTGGAAACTGTCTCAGCAAAAAGATTCCAAACTTCTCACCAGCCACAGTGGGAGATTTAGATGTGTCAAACCAGTTTATTTATGACATCCATTAATTCAAATAACTAATAAATTAAAACGTTCTGTTCACAATCGGTCGCACGGATAAAACTTTGAAATTTGGTACAAAGTACAAGCATGTAGTACCTACAATTACTTTTGTAGTTTGTAAATAAAGCTAGTATGGACTGGTGAGTGGAAATGAGTCTACGTAGGTGATTTGAGCTAGATTTAATGGTTTGGTTAATTAACTATTCAATTTTGATTCCAAGTGTATTGAAGTTTCGAAAAGTCGTTGAACCAATTTCTTTGTGGTATGGCATTATAAAAGCCAACTGCTTAGCAAGCTAAAAGGAGAAAAAGTGTTTAACTAGTGATTAGCTAATTTAATCTAACATTCACACTTAAAATTAATTATGAATATTTTTGTCTTTCCAATGTTGAATTTAATCAAAGCACCTCTACTTATCTTGTACATTGTTGTGATCGTGCTATGCTCTTACGATTATCGATTTTTGATCAGTTTTTGTTCTCAACTGAAATAAGTTTTAAACTTGAAATTTCGGGATACACGTTAGTCAACGTGCTAAATCTAATACAGATTACTATACTTAGCATACGCATAATTGCAATCAGATTGAGGCGGGTTGCGAAAATTAATCACTATTCAGACGAATTGTTTAAAATTAAAACAAAATGTTAAGATGACAACTTTGTCACACACATGGCGGGGAGTCTTAAGGAAAATATAAAAGATGCAATGTTTAACGCTTTAACCACAACAATCTTTCATTCAAATTCAGTTATGCTACGTTATATACCATAAACTTAAAAGAAATGAAAACGTGTAAAACCTGTTATCTTCTATACATAAATTCTATTGAAGAATTCTTAATTCCTGTTAAGTTTAGCAAGCGTGAAAAAGATGTAATGTCTAGATAAATAATTAGGATTTAACAGTTAGTAAAATCCCAGCTCTCAACAATAGACGCCGTGACTACATTAAACACCAGCACATCGCCATATTCACAAAATGTCTCTGGAAAATCAGAGACAACTTCAAATGGAGCGAGACATAAATTAAATTTTACATGTCAAAAAGTTTCTGGATAATGACCAATCCATTTCAAAATTGCTTGTCTTCAGGTAACTAGATGAGCCAACGACAAAAATCTGTTTAAGAAATGAAATCTTTAATGAAACCTGCGAAAACGCATTAAAATGATTTACGTACAATGGGAACTGCCTTTTCTAACTTGTAAAATGTGACAATTTCCTATCTATAATTATAATAAAGTCGACATTTCTATAATGGATACGAATTTCTGTGTTACACAATAGTAGGAAGCCATAAAAGTGAATCTTAGTTCTTATATTTTATTTTCCATTTGCTGTGAAAAACCCCAAATTATGTTTACAAAACTAAGTCGCTATAAACCTTTTCAGCCATAAATTGTTTTGTGTTAGTGTTAGTGTTAAAGTGTTAGTGAAACCATCACACCAAGAAACTGTAATAGTCAGTAAAATAAGATGCTTAAAGCAGGCGTTACACAAAGATACAGTTTTAATTCCAGCTTAAAACCAGGCAAAACATCAGGCCATCCTCAAACCACAGATCGGAAGTCTAACAATAACAGCTAACTATATCTGGGGAGAAACCTAGATACTTAGAATCCTCTAATATGTCAGGCCAACTATATATAGCTTTTTAAACAAGGTACTGGTACGAATCTCAAGATGTTGGAAACTAAATTTCGTTACACCACTCCCTCCTCTGAAGAAAAACCTGTATACGAGTTTTCACACCCATTTCACTCCCATTTCACAGACATAGAAAACTGCAAATAAGTAAAAAACAACGGATATATAAGTATATAAATTCAATACTAAAACATACCGAATAAGCATAATGAATAACGAATAAGCATAATGAATAATCAATATAGTGGATAAATATAGGCGCAAGCGGCGCTACCAAAAACATAAAAACAGTGCGTTTGCTATCATAAGACTATAAGGGCCAGCGGCCCGAACATACAGCATATGCAATTCAAAGAAAACGAGGCCGGCGACCCCTCCATCTTTAGCACAGTGCAAGTAAGTATCACACATCCTTGCTTTCAACTCCCAACGAAATAGGATAGAAACATTTCTGCGCTGTGGTCCCATTCACATGTGCTGGTTAAGCAAAGGTGCTGTACATATCATTACATATGGATGATAACGATTTGTCGAATTTTATATGAAACTTCTGTTTTTAACAGTTTTTAGAATTTGCAATTTAAGACTTTGCTGATTGTATTCCTCAGAAATAGCTAAGTCTAATAATTTCTTAGACTTAATAATAAAGCTATCATACGTATTACAAATACTGCCATATCTACTAATTTCACCACCTACTACGTTATACAGGCAACCTTTACTGATATTGCATTGTGCATGCGGCAAAACTGTTGTGTTAAAAGGGGAGTTATCCCTTTTATCAAAAACATCAGTAAAGAAGTGTTTAATTCCTTAAAGATATATTGATGTCCAGTACATCTGCGGATAAAGGGTCAGAGTTAACTTTTTAAGCGTAAGCGAATTAGGGTACATATCTTTTTGATGGTTGTCAAACTCATTGTCATCATTAACAGCAGTAATATCACCAATATATCTAAAATATGTTGTAGCTTTTCAACTAAGCAATAATCTCCATTACGAAGTTTGGCCTGTACGTATTCATATTCGTAAAAAAGAACAAATAAGCGGAGCTGCATTAGTACCCATAGGTATTCCAATTTTTTGTTTGATTAGAATATTACCGACAGCGAAATATGAATTGTCAATTAATCAAATTAATGTCTCATTAAGTTTGTTTTGATCAACACTATTCCTTTTTTAGCCTTATTACCCCGATTTGCTGAATTTTTATGAATAATCAGTTTTCTATTGCTCTTCCCGAACCCCAAGGCAATAACTTTTTTCATGCATTGTATAATATCAGTGTGATGTAGATTAGTATACAGTTGACCGAAGTCATAAGTGTTAACAGACTTACACAATTTTCTTTTATTAAGCTTAGTTAAGTTGTTTAGTAAGTTAGTGTTGTTGTTAATTATCCAAAACGGTTTGCAGAATTTGCGATTTCTTGAAATTGCGTCACAGTAGTTTTTAGTAGTTTTGGATAACTTTTAACCCATGGCCAAATTTTATAGATAGTGGTTTAGAGCAAGCATTTTTAGCAGCAATAATGCTTCTGAATCCAATAGGAGTTTTATGAAATTTAGGTAAAATTTGCATGAAAGGTAGCCAGGCCCGGATCCTTGATCTGGCTCTATACCGATGTGTCAGAGCATAGAAATTTGATGATTCATTTCAGTCACTAAACCTCGCTCCAATGTTTAGAAATGCTAGATTGATTTCTCGAAGTATGGATGGCGATCGCTCCAAAATGCTTAACATAGTTGTATGCACATACTGAATGAAGGAACCATTATATCGAAAAACTGATTCCACTTTCGGATTCAGCAGGCCAAATAACCCATGTAAGCACCTTTTCGGTAAACTCGGAGACAAAAAATTTTGACTCTATTTTTACTGAGGTTATCTAGCTTTTCAGGCCTAGAAATAAGGGTTATATCTTAACGAAAGGTTTGCTAGCAAGGGTAATATTCACCAAGACGTGGTAGCCCTACCGGTGGTAGCCTTACCAGTTGTAGGGTTACAGACGGTAAGAAAACCAATTGGTTAAGTTACCGGTAGTTAATCAGTGGTTTTTTGCTTGTGACTTAGCATTTTAGGCACTCATCTGAGGCCCCTCTATGCTGCCTCTCCGTATTCCGCAAGCGGACAAGAGACGGAGAGACGAAGGTCAAGGATAGAAAACAAGACCCCCAAGCCAAGCTGGCGTACGGTTATTTCGGACACACCCAGGGTAACGTATGTCGCTTACCCACATATGCTCCCCCCCCCGCATGCCAATAGTGCCTAAGATGGCTGAAGCCTTAGTAAGCCTGCTTGGAAGGCAGTGGTCAAAATAAAGGCTGCAGAAAAGGGTCGGAGGGAAGGCCAAGCATCAGATAGGAAAGGTTGGAAAGTCCGCGATTGCATTAATTTTTGCTGTGCCAAAACGTTAGGAAAGTACCCTATGCAGGTAACCGGTTTGTTATGGCTTGGAATTACTTCCAATTTGGCGTTGGAGCCTGAGAAGCAGAGACGGACACGGAAAGACCTTTTTCACTCGCCATGTCAATCCCTATACCGCGGCAAACCTCTACTATACAACTTACTACCTATATTTCTTTGGCAGTTTATAAATTATAAAAAACATCAGATCAATTGAACTTTATCCCCCCCTAAAGACCCAATTGAACTTTATCCCCCCCTAAAGACCCAATTGAACTTTATCCCCCCCAAAATTGGGAGGTGTCTAGAAATTTAAGTTAAAGGTTTCTGCATGCTATACTAACATTACAACTTCAGCGGAAATATGCTACACTACGTCATAGCTTTAAAAAAATGAAAATCCAAAAACTTAAAAACTTAGCATTTATAAATTTTTTTAGATTTTAATCTGTGTATGCATTTTTTAGCTGTTCCGAATCTTAAATAGATATTTACTATCTTGAATATTTAGTGAAACTACATAGTTAATCAAATCTTAAATTCATTTTTCCATACAGCTTTTCGTTAGCTCAACGTATACAAGCCTTAAACCTAAGCTTACAACTTTAGCTTACACAAAGCTAATGAAAAGTTGGATTGTAAAAATTAACTTCAAAAGCGTGCTCAGAATCTTTGAAAGCACCGCCAATCATTCTTTTGGCAAAATCGATGAGCAAAAACAATTTAGTTGACTGCGCTTCCAGTTTAAGTATCTGAAAATTTTAAACAAGTTACCCCTTAAAAGGGGAATAATACCGCCTTAGAGTTTGGGATTTATGTGTTCAACGTTTTGTTTGTTTTCATCATACTGTTCTAGTGTACGGTGACGTTAGCTTTTGACTAGTTTCAACTCCCCGACGGGAGTATTTTATTGCCATTTGCCACTGCCAATTGTGAAACTAAAATTATACCGGAAGAAGGATTCGATCTGTGTCCGGAACATTGCCAAACGGACACCCTAGCCACTACACTACCCTGACTATAGCGATTTTATCGAGTAAACTGCGAGAGAGAAAGTTATCATTTATCTATGTGTTTATTTTAAACAATTTATTTTATCTAAATTCTGAAGCAAAGCAAACACTAATGAAATAAATACAGTGCAAGCGCATCAGTCTTTACACACGAAAATTGTAACATCAGTTTTAGCGATTTATTGATCTGTTAAACCTCTGCCAATCAACTGACAGGCAAATAACGCCCGATTTTCGGTAATATGAGAAAAGGCAGAGAGTGATGGTGTGCAAAACAATTTACAGGGCGTTGAAAATTAACTAAATTGACTGTAATGATGCTCTAAAAATTGCAAAATCGTAGAAAAATTGTTGGGCAAAAAAACCTGCGTAACAGGGACATTTGCTGAAGATAGGACGGAAATCCTCCGCGCCAAGCAATTTACATGGAAAACATAGGAATTCAGATGGGTCAACCCATTACAAGTATACCGCCCCCGGCGGTATAAAAATTAAGTTATGTCCATTTACCATGAAACCTTCTTTAAACCAACAACAAACGACAATATAAACTTAATTTCAAACGCGCAAACACGAATATTAATAACATGAATGTTATTAATACAAAGTGTCCCCAATTGAACTTTATCCCCCCAAAAGGGTTGGGGGGGATGAAGTTCCATTGATCCAATAATTTTGTCGTGATTTAAATTTGTATATAATTGCGAAAAATCGAAAGTATAAACTGATTTTGCTTTGTTTTGCATAGAAACAAACAATTAACTATAGGTTTACTACTTTCAACTGTCCAAAAAGGATTACAACCTCCATCACATCCAGCAATTGTGTTACTGTATGACTTCATTCTTTTTATTCCGCCGGAGGCGGAATCTTTGTAATGGGTTGACCCAAATTCAACGTGCAATTCTAAGCTTGGACTGATCTCTTCCCTATGTTTAGCACGTAATCCTAGTAGCGTAAGTTTTTTTGGATGGGGGTGTGCTGTCAAAAATTTGTTGGAATAAGTGGAATCTTGTGCGGTATAATTTTTAAGTTGATTGTGAGTCCTTTTAGTTAAGCTTCAGTTACTCACGCTTAACTTTTTAATAATGTTTGGCAGAACAAATTGCTTTTTAAACTCGGCAAAAGATTTTATTTGGGCCCCCCTTGGCAGTTTCGGATTTACATTAAACTAGAAACGGAGCTCTGATTATGCAAATTAGCTGAGCAAGCAAATTTTTATTTCGGGTTACCAGCGGGAGCAAGCAGGTTCAAAATCTATGCGGCAGCAGTGTTGTATGAGCTTGTTCAATTTTTATCTAAGCTAATCCTGCCATTTAATGGAAATCGGTTCTGAAAGTTCTTCCAAATCAGAGGTTTTCTCCAGCCATACTACTTTTTTGCAAGTGGCACTGGAGTGGTTTCTGAGGCTATGAGATGCCAGTTTCTTCACACCGTTACAGGATATATACGGCAACGCAGCGGAAAATCGGTCCTTTATCCGAACTGCCGAACTTTATTGGTCACAACCTGACTAACTAATACAGCCTCAATCACTATGGCGACTAGCGTTATCCCAAACTTTTTCTTAGGCAGTGATCTAACTTGAACACTAGTATAAGTAGTGCAATATAAGTATAAGTGCAGTATAAGTAGTGCACTTACCGTTGTTAACCATATGTTTATGTGCGTTTGGACTAAAATCATATGATTGGCTAATCGTCTACCATTTGCCAAATTTACGTGTATAAGCGGACACCTTCTGAGATCAAGGGGGGCCCCAACTGCACTTACAAGTTTGTAAAAAATGTCCTGCTTATGTATTTACAGATAATATCGCGTATTTGTCTGGTTCAGAAAACCGGCCGGCCGGCTGTTTCTGACTTCCTGTTTCTGAAAAAAAGTTAAAACACTAAGGATGGCCGAGTGTCTCACCTCACTCACTCATCCTTTGTAGACTCTTGGTTTCATCGAATTCTCTAATCCTGGAGGATGGATAGTCAGATAACAGGAATTCTAATTATGGGTAATCCAGGAATTTTCACTGCAAAATGAGGTTTTAAGATCATGGGGAGGAGTCCTCCAGAGGTGGCCCCGAAAACAGTGTCCGTTACACCTATTGTACAGATGCAGAGTTAATACTGTAAAGACGTCTGACACATGCCAATTATGTTTACGCACAACGGCGGAATTATTCCCCCTTTCAGGGGATACTTGTTAAAATTGTCTTCAAAGAATTACCAATATCTCTAAATAAGCTATTAGTTACAGCAACTTCACTGGAAACAATTGTACGAAACTTTATAGGATTTTTATGAAATTTTGGCAGAAGTTGAATGAATGGTAATTTTTTGTCCGAAACTTGTATACTATAAACCAAAATCATAACATTTTTGCAACAACTCGTTGATTATAGTTTCCTTGCTGTGACCCGATACTTCATAAGTGTCATTACTATGATTTAAACGAAGTTCATGAATCAAAATGTTCCTGTAAAGGGTTTTACAAATAAAAGCATAATTTTGTGACGGCTTGTCAACAGATGTAATTACAAATTTATGTTTTAACCTTTCGAGTTCATGAAGTATTTTCTTCTACCACACACGAATCGTTATCATTTTCTAATTCCTGTACCACTTCTCCGACCACAGACTGTATCCAAGGATAAAATATATCTTTATCCTTGAACTTATTTTTCTGCAGATATTTGGAAATGGCCGATTCTACTTCCTTAACTAATTCCGTGGTATTTCCTCTAGAAGGTAAGCGGTATTTTGTTCCCTTTTCAAAAAGTTTTCGTAAATTATTATCTGAGATTATATTTAAACTCCCGTGACCACATGTCCATGAAAGTTGTCTTTGAACTTTGAATTAGCACAGTCACAATTACCTGAAAGATCATCATTCAAATTAACTGTACTAGCAAACTGTTTGTAGTTAAATACTTGACTAGAAAAAGGTTTTTCGTAAGAATAAATTACTTTAGGAAAACATTTATTGGCATCTACGCCTGTAGGCCAACAACTTTGAACTCTAGTGTTTGCAAAGATTTTTGCAAAATTTATTTTATCGAATAATTTACTAGAATACTTTATAAAAAGTTTTGGTTTTGCTTTTTTACCAGCATTCTGAACTTTTACCACTTTATCTTATTTGTAACGAAGTAGATTTTTAACAATTTCATCAGCAGGTACAGTATTTCTATTTAGTACATGCAAATATAAAACTTTAGCATCTCTATTATTTAAACTGAAGATTTTATTTCCAATACACACTTTCTGCAGGACACGAAATAAAACTTTTATGTATCTCTTCTATAAATTTACCAGGATCTAAAGTTGCATTTGCGTTTATTTTTCTAAGAACACGAATTTTACTGCGCTTATTACCCACTTTAAAACGTTTATTAAAGTTACTGAAAACCGTTTGCTCAAATTTTTCTCCCCTGAGAACTTCATTAAGGCCGTACGGACATTTAGTTTTAAGCTCTCTGAGCTAGTGACTCTGGCTGGGGACATATAATTTTGGCAAGTATTTAATAGCGTATATACTCGCTATGCGACAGCTACAAAAACTCTAGCTGCAGTTAATTAAGATTAAGTTTAAATTTGTTTTGTATCAGTTCTCACACACAAGGAAGTTTTTTAAAAGAATGCAGTAAAGCAGCTGTTGAGAAGGAAGAGAACATAGGGCGCCGCAGCCAACTGAGGCAATTTCCTCAAATCAACTTCACTTTTTGAGCTTACATATAACTGTTTCAGTTTCCTATCTTTAATACATGCAGAACCCAACGTTAACGTGAAATTTCTCAAAAACCGTAAGAGATACGAGTTTAATTTTAATCCTCGTTAAAATATCCCACACAAAGATCATTATATTTATGTGAAAATGAGCGAAATGGGAGATGGTCGAAAATTGGACAAAAATGGATCCCCCACCTGAAGTATTATATTTTGGAGCTTCCCGGCTATAATCCCTTAGCTAATTATCATATGTCATTATGTCTAGGATTTTATTTACTATGCTAGCAGTGGTAGGCTAACATGGCTTATACGGCCCATGGCTTATGCGTGAATACGGCCCGAGCAAAAAAACAAAACCCTCGAAACTTACACACAATTTTCCCCTATTAGAGGCGAGCCTAATAATTGGTAAAAAGCTGGGTAGGCTAGGGGCTGCCAATTTTATTAGATCGAAAACGCCGCGCGGTCACCTTGTTAAGCTTTTGGCAAATTTCAAACTTTGGCCTGTTACTGTTGAAGAAGGAAGCAACACTCGAAAGCCGACTTTTACAACCTTTATGACTTTATGAAAACCTTCAAAATCGGTAAAACGGT
>JASAND010002135.1:0-28777 GCA_030248195.1 Trissonchulus latispiculum | reverse complement strand
TGTACTAAACATGAAGCATGTCTACCAGCACTCTATTTTTATATACTCTTGAAATTTGTTAGTCTGATTTGTTGATAAAAACGGGAAAACTATTCCGATTGCTTTAATTTGTATGTTCTTTGCATTCACTGCATTACTTAATGGCTTGCAAGTAGAACACAGGGCAGTTTTAGAATAAATTACTAAACTCCAACTTAGAAGTACTTTCCTCCATACGCGTTGGAGGAGGGTGTGTGGGCTCATCATTTCAAAACCTGCTCCGATGTTGATGCTAGTCATTCGGCTATTCCAGTGTTTTGGGAAAAAATCGGAAAATCCCTTCTTTTAGCCACTCTCGGCCTTCAGTTTAAATGTCTGATCATTTCTTGTTACACTGACGTCCTTCTTTCTTTCGTTTATCATTCGGTATATACTCGTTTTCTCTAGAATATTTATCGTTCTATGAATAAAGCAATCACCTGGAGAACCAAACATAAATCATAAAATAAAACTATAAATAAAATCTTAACTGCATCTTAATAAATAAAACAAAAACAAACTTTCAAAAAATCAAAACGTATTAAATAACAGAAAGCAGAAGATAAAAATGAACACGAGACTCAAATGTTAATTGCAATAAACACAGAAACAATCGTCTAAAGATAAATAAAGTATCAATATAAAGAGATATTATCACATTCACAACAAAAAATAGATGGGAGAAAATACCATAAAACAAAATAAAAGAAATAAAAGTCTACATTAGGAAGTGCTTGCGAACTCTTGGAAACATATTCAAAATGCCTGCAATTAATGCTGCACAGTACTGGTTATTGAATGAACATTTGGAGGAATTGGAGGAATTCGCGGGTGAAAATGATCATAATTACTATCAATGCTGAGAACACTAATGAAATTTATCTCGAATGAGGAGTTTTTGTTGTAGTTGTTATTAATCGTGGAATTTGAAGATGTCTAGCTAGTTTTATTAACATTACTCTTAATCATTGTAGTACTACTTAATGGAGGATATGGAAAAAATTTTGGCAGAACCTTATTTCCAATATCCAGGTAATCACACAAAATAGCAACTTGTCTTCACAATGACTATTCACACGTTGATAAAATCTGCTTTTATTAGCATAGATTTCATTGCAATAATTTTCACCAGACATGGTAAACCGTTTACCGTTTTACCAATAATTTGGTGCAGTGTTTTGTATTTTGAGTTCCTTCGTAAATTCAAAAAATAGATGGATGCTATGTACATGGACAGCTGAAGCTTTGAATGGCCGAAGGGTTTAGAGATTGATAGCTTTGATAGCTAAGAACTTAATTTCAAATGTTCAAACAATTGTATTGGTACTTCAGATGACCCGCTGGCAACCGGCTATAAGTCACTAGGGTGCTTTGAAATTGCAAATTGCTCACTTTCTGTCTGCTCCAAAGAGTTTTCAGCCATTCCAAAGCGGTCATCTGTTGGATGTGCTGAGGTTTGCTTCGCGTGGGGCTTCCAGTTCTCAGGTGTGTTTGCATATTAACAACATCCTGTCTTAACCGTCTTTTTCATAAATTTATAAATTCTGTCTTTAATTTAAATATTATTTGTTGACAATTTTGTCAACTAATCCTTTATTTTCAGTGAGATTTAACTGACATATTTAGGTTTTAATCAAACCCACTGTTTGTGCGGCTCCAGTTCACCGTCTCGGCTTGTGAAGTTGAGTGACAACAATTGCGATGACTTTTGCCAATACTCCACGTCCTACTGCTTCCTTCATAATGTGTTTTCTTTTTCAAGAACTGGTTCTAATGGCACTGTTCTTGACCGTATGTAATGCGCTAATTCACACCTAACTGTCTTAGCAAATTTTAAGTTAAGAATTTGCGAGCCATGCGGATCCCTAATTATTTCTTAACCAGTTTGTCACATGATTGCTTGACATTATTTAACACGTAGTTTGTTTACGTATTATAAATCAAACAGTATAATGATGTTAATCAAACCATGACTTTTTCTGATACCTATTCATTAATGTGGCCTGTCTCATGAGCTAGCTTGTACAGACAGGTGAGGAAAATAGGAATAACAAAGAAGTTCTAATGTCATTAGAAGTTGACGTATCGCATTTTAGTGCACAGAATCCCTGACTTCAGCTTTCCAATGCTCAACTATTCCAATAAATGTCCTCTGGGTTGGATGAGAGGAGATCGAGCATGCTACCGTATGTTAGCTGATCCAGTGGGAATACCTTCCATTGTGCTAGAAAAGTGCAGAAAAGAGCACCCCTTGAGTCATCCTCCAGTGTTTCTGGATGCTGATCAAGATCAGGATTTTTTTGAACACCTTTTGTAAGTGGCTGAATTAATCTGAAGGAATGTTTTACAATTACCATTTCAGAACTTCTCGATGGTGTAAATTGATGTAGAATTAACTTGGTAATTGGACATCAAGACATTGGTCGCTATACGACATTTCGCCTAGAACTTGTTAATTATTTTCTATAGCTGGTTCCTTTCCAGCAATTTTATACGTCATTGTTCCATATCAATCATCTATTAAGGAAAATGGATATTTAAAAACATATAAACTGATTTTACAGAAGCAAATACTGGAATGACACGAAATACGAATACTATGGAATTGAAGCGGAACTGGTATATGGTATTTATAAAAGTGAGAATGGCAGCTGGGTACTTCTTGGTGATACTTCTTGCACTCCAAGGTAGTGAAACTGCTATAACCTACCATATTTAATAGTGTTGACAATGGTCTTGTTTGTGTTTTTACTTTTGTCTTGTTTGTATTTTGGCTTTAGTCTTGTTTGTGACAATAATTCCAACAATTTTTCGAGCTGCTTATACTGCTTCTCTATATGCTGAACCCTAAAGCTAAATAGAAAGCAGTAACCTTATCCCTACCATACTGTCGGGATAGTGCGATGGACTTGGATGACGAGTGCTTAGCTTTGTCCAAAAACTTCAGGGTTTCTTCATTCACTTCATACTGGGTTTTAGAGCCAGGGTGGGTGAGCTTGGCCTCGGAGGACGTAGGAAGCTTTTTCCTCTTCTTGGCGACAGATTTTGACTTTTTGCGCTTTGGAGCCTTCCGCTGCTTAGGTGACGAAGATGAACAAGCGGAAGAGGAGTCCGCAGTCGAGGAGTACGAGTCAGAGCTAGAAGAATGACCGGATGAGTGGGAAGAGGACCGCTTGCGCTTCCGTTTTTAGCACCGACCACAGAAGAGGGAGTGGGCTGACTATCACGGCTGGGTCCAGGGACATCCTGGGTCCTGTTAGCCAAATGAGAGAGAATGTCTTCCAGACGAGCTTGCCGGGCAGCTGTATCAGACTCCGCCATTCTAAAAAGAAAGAAAGACAATAGATTAAAGTTATGAGCACCAGTACAACAGCACTACCAGAAAAACCACGAGCAGAAAACAAAAAACCAGAAAACACCGAAAGAGTGAGGATACAAGAAATTAAGAAATAAGCAAAAACTTAGCTTTTCAAGAAGGTCGGATCCGAGCAGTGGAGACAAGGGCGGAGATCGCGTAAAGTAGCCAGCTGAGCAAGAAAATGGACAAAAACGACTGTACCAGCACAGAACGAAAACTTGAAGTGAAGCAGTCGGCAGACCGACTGCCAAGAAGAGAAGCTCCTTTGCATAGTGAATCTAATATGCAAATGAGCCGAAGACATCTATGCTCGGGCGCGAAAGCCGACAATTGTAAGAGTAAGCTTTCTATGCTTTCTATGCCGCGATGGCCGAGTGGTAAGGTGTTCGTCTAAAGATCTTACGGTCCTAGGTTGGAACCCCCGCTGCCACAAGGCTTTCACAAATCCCCTTGAGCAAGGGTGTAAGCACATATCGGTTCGCCGTGGGCTCCAGCCAAACCAGCTGTCTATCCTTAATGGTCGGTAAATGGGTACCACTGCGGTGGGAAGATAACAAGAGTCTGTGTTCTGGCGTAATGGCTGCCCTTCCACAGATGTAGTCAACATTAGAGTTGTCGCTCCTGGCTTCGGGCTGTGAATCCGGAGATAAGCACCCCCGCCCTATAACCTTCTGTAGGTTGGAGTTCTCTCCAGGGGTCACTTTACCTTTAGCTTTACCTTTATGCTTTCTATCTCTGGCAAGCTGCACTTAATAAATCTAATTCAATATTAAAAAACTAAATGTGGATCTTAAGTTGCATACTAATCAGCTCTCAAGTTCTGTGCATTGTTTAGATACATTAGTTGGTTCATGGGATTCCCTCATAATACAACTACCGAAAGTTGCACATTTTCCACTATAGAATATTTCTCAAGTTCTGCGTATCACGCTCCATGCAACATTTCAGGGATTGCATTTTGCCAGATACAAGACAATTGGTCTAATATCTGCGCTAAATCAAAAGGTAGGGTATCGAGTATTGCAGCAATTACATTTAAATAATTAACAATAGCTATGCTAGTAATTATTACGATTTCAAACCTTAATCCATCAATATTTGAATTTTTGGAGTTGAATCCATTATCCGAGGATTTCGCTCACGACTAAGTTTGTTAAAAATATTAACTGTATAAAGCTTTCATTCCAATGCAACTATGGGAAATACATGCTTAGACCAAATAAAGTGGTTCGATGCTTCATCTCTATTTGGTCCAAAATCACTGACACCTGTTACCTTGGCTAAGTTGATGATTGACTTCATAGAGTTTAATCAATTGTTGGAGACTGTACCAATCATGTCATTGCGGACCTTCTTGAAGTGTCAGGTTAGTTTATGAAATAGTTTTGTTCCTCGGTTTTGTGTCCGTGATAAGCACACCTCAACATCTCCACTCCAAAAGTCTCATTAATTGACGACAATGGGGAGAGGGAAAGCATTAAATCAGAAATGCGCCAATTTTTTAAACACACGACTTAACATGTCCTATGCATGTAGATTACAAGCAACCACTCGGCTATGAAAGTTCGTGCTCAGTTGGCGACTAAATGTAGCCACATGATTGAAAACAATAACAGCTTTCTCTTGACATAGTTTTAAATATTTTAGCCACGGCGAATAACGGCCTTCGACCGACTGGGAAAATACCAGGATGCTGTCGAAAGGAGATTTGCATTCAAATTGGTGCTATCTACATTTAAAGAAATGATCATTGCCAAAGATGATGCCCCTCTATACTCTCCTGCTCCGTTAGAAGATATTATTAAAAGCTGCAAAGTGGTGGCTATAAATTGCTTGAGGTGGTCTTGATGAAACAAAAAGTTTAACATGTAAAATGAAGAATCTGATATGACAGAGCATTAATTGCAACACTAAAAATTGTTATCATAGCGTGAAATTTTTTACGTTTCATTTGATTTATGTATATACTAATTTTGCAAATATTATGTAACAAAGGCATTAATCACTGTAATTGTAACTTTTAGTCTAAGGTGTATATTATTCTTTTGGGTAGCAGAAAGGAAAACTTTGTTGTATCTGTTGATCCGTATCAAGGAGAGTGTGCAACATTAACGACTAATCTGATAATACAAGCAGGCGAAAGTTATGGTAATGTTGGGACTAAAGTCTTTCAAATGTTATGATTTGCTAAGGAAACATTTGCTTCAGATACATTTATCTCTGAAGGACCAAACCAAAAAGTCCACATAAGCCTATGTGGATGCCACATAATGCCGGAAAAGTCTTGAAAAAGTCCACCTATATCCCTAAATTAGATATATATATATATATATATATATATATATATATATATATATATATATATATATATATATATATATATATATATATATATATATTTCGTCCCAAACCCGAAATCGCACAAAACTTGTTCCGTGAGGCCCAAACCTGACAAAACCCGTTCTGTGATGCCATTGCTTACAAAACTAGTCTTGTGAGGTCACTTTCCTCAGAAAACAGAAATGATTGCAAATAAATGCATACTTAATATTATAAAATTGCTATTTAAAAAATTGGTTGTTGTGTTATAATTCCATGACTTACAGATTTGTGAACGTTATGTAGATTGTTGTTGTTGTTGTTGTTGTTGTTGTTGTTGTTGTTGTTGTTGTTGTTGTTGTTGTTGTTGTTGTTGTTGTTGTGTATCTTGCTGACTGTGTATCCTTATATAGATTGTACATAACAATTATTGTTTAAGGTGTTCGTCTTACTGTAAATGTAACAGTGGGAACCGTTTTTCAAAGTTCACTGACTGACCAGCCAAAATTAATCTTGCACGAATTTGGGACACAACCATTTCCATTATCGGAAGGTTATCACATACCAAAAGCACATTTGTCTACATTTGCAGTTACTTACGTAAGGAATCAGCAACAGCCTTTCAATACTTGGCAGTAGTTTTAATTTTGAAATATCAATTTCTTAAACAAAAAAGCTTATACTAAATTTAACTGTAGGAAGTTCGGTCGTGCTATTTCAGTAATTACTATTATTATCTCTGAACCATTAGTTGATCAATTTTGCAACTTTACTCTATCTTATGCTACTTTACTTATATACTTTGTATCTTAGAGGAAAGAAAGAAGACTACCACCTCCTTACGGTCATTGCCATCCTTCCCCAGAAAATTCAAGCAGCTTTATTTTTACGGGAGAACCATACCACATTGAGGTAGATCTTAAAGGAGCGCTTAGCTTAAAATTTTGAATTCTAATTTTAGGGCCTCTTCGCGCACAGGTTTAAAGGAGTTAAACAACTCCTTTTAGCTAGACAATAGGAACCAACATCCTGAACATTCTGGCTATTTTAGGCCTGCCATTTATCCTGCTACCAACGATTTATTATGAGAACATGTGGCTGCCAACTAGAAACTATAGCAATGATGGAGAGTTCTATGCCTGCATGTCTTGCAAATTATACATATTGTAAGTTCGAAATCATAAAACCATACTACAAGAATTACTCAAATCACCGCAACAAGATTTGCTGATAATTCTGTGAAATTTTGCTGCTTGTTATTGAAGATGTTTTCTTCTGTCTTATTGCTTAACTGTGGTTTTAGGGACTTGTATTTATGAACAAGTTGGTAGTTACACATCTACGGCATTTGGATGGCAGAGTACCTGTAATTGTCCACTCCTGTGCAGGTATACTGTTATAAGAAATATTTGGTTGAGACAACAATGTCAGCCAGACAATATTTACGGAAAGTCCATAATAATGTTTGCGATAATGCGTTATGCTCTAAGATTACTTTAATAACAGGCTTTTGGACCATTTCAATAATTTTCAGTGATTTCAATTGCAATTGTTTCAATCAAATTCAACATATAGTATTGTTAGCAGTTGTACGATATTCTTTTTTCTTACTTTTTCTCACACAATTTTTTTACAAAAACACGCTTTTCCTTAAAAGTAAAAACAACACCAAAAATCTGAACGTTCTAATGCAAAAGTGCCACAAATTTTTAAATTACACGAAAATACTTTCAGCCGAAAATTTTTGCGGATTTCGGCGGATTTAAATTTTAGCAGATTAAGTTAAACTTTATTAAACTTGAAACGATACGCGTGTTTGTTGTGCCTCCGAACCCATATTATACTTACTTCCTTACTATACCGATTTACTCTTTTGTTTGCTTGTTATACCGCCGGAGGCGGTATACTTGTAATGGGTTGACCCGTCTGAATTCCTATGTTTTGCATGTAAATTGCTTGGCGCGGAGGATTTCCGTCCTATCTTCAACACATGTCCCTGTTACGCAGGTTTTTTTGCCCAACAATTTTTCTACGATTTTGCAATTTTTAGAGCACCATTACAGTCAACTTAGTTAATTTTTAACTCCCTGTAAATTGTTTTGCACACAATCACTCTCTGCCTTTTCTCATATTACCAAAAATCGGGCGTTATTTGCCTGTCACTTGATTGGCAGAGGTTTAACAGATCAATAAATCGCTAAAACTGATGTTACAATTTTCGTGTGCAAAGACTGATTTTGCGCTTGCACTGTATCTATTTCATTAGTGTTTGCTTTGCTTCAGAATTTAGATAAAATAAATTGTTTAAAATAAACATATATAGATAAATGATAACTTTCTCTCTCGAAGCTTACTCGATAACGTCGCTATAGTCAGAGTAGTGTAGTGGCTAGGGTGTCCGCTTGGCACTGTTCCGGACACAGATCGAATCCTTCTTCCGGTATAATTTTAGTTTCACAATTGGCAGTGGCAAATGGCAATAAAATACTCCCATTCTTTTGTCTCAGAAACGGTAAATGTCGGGGAGTTGAAACTAGTCAAAAGCTAAAGTCACCGTACACTGAACAGTATGATGAAAACAAACAAAACGTTGAACACATAAATCCCAAACTCTACGGCGGTATTATTCCCCTTTTAAGGGGTAACTTGTTGACTTAGTTTGACATAGGTTTAATTCAAGAAAAGTTTTGTGTCGATTTCAAAAATCCTTCAGTGTCTGTAGGTCTAATACACAGGAACGTTACACATTTCAACAAGACTTCCAGGTTTTCTTATTTCGTGAGTAAACAGGGAACGTTGGTTTCAGTAATTTTCATACATACCATGAGGTTAATTAATCTTAGTGCATCCAAACATCAACATGATAATATAAAAATTAACCAAATAAAACGTTAGATCAACCTACACCAAAGCCATCATTTCAAAGATTTCCATTACGGATGTTTGTGTAATTATCGAGAATTACTCGCTGTTTAAAACAATGCCCACTTTGTTTTCAGAGAAGGATTCTTCGATGTGATTAGAACAACGTCAAGGACTCTGTCTTTAAATTCGCACTACGATGTAATGACTTTTAAGCATTTCAAAACATTGACATGAAATTATTTAATTTAATTTAATGCAACTTATTATTCTTCGGTTATGATGCTCTCGCTTGATCGACATCTACTGTATGATTAATGTTATTTGCTTCAATCGAATTTTCCATCCATTTTCGATAGTTTAGTTAAGCACAGTACACATTATATTTTAGGACCAACGGCTTCAGAAAAATTTCAGGTATGTTTTGTTCTTCCGAAAATTTGAGTATAGCAATGATTTACCTACATCGATCCATTAAGTTAATTAGTTACATTACAACTCTACGTTATTTCAAAACTCTTTCAATTTTTTCAATTTCAAACTCCTCAAAACATTTTTATTTAAGCAACTTTCCCATTGTTATTTTTATGACATCTTTTGATGTCTTGTGCATTCATTACGTTTGGCTACAAAATTGAATCAACTAATTTGGCTTAATATTAAGTAGCTAAAGCAGTAGGACTATGATGAAGCCTCTGGAGGCAATTTCGTGGATCAGAATTCCATTAGAGTACAGCTGGCATACTCTATGTTTTGTCAGCTTGACACGTCCTCTGCACGCTAACGGCTGACACCCCCCCCCCGCAAATTGGTACCCAGTTGAAACGGGGGTACGCTCACTCGCTCTTTGCATGTGTACTAAAGCTCGAAAGCAGAAGCACGCGCGAGTTTTCTGTCTGTGTCGAGCTTTAGAACACACACACATAGCGGATATTTTTTGAAGTGAAGGGCCCAATTTGCGGGTGGTCGGCGTGGAGAGGATGTGTCAGGCTTATAATACATAGAGAATGCCAGCTGTGTGTTCGTTAAAAAGTTATCACTGGAGTATATTAGATCAGTGTGATTTGTATGATAATATAAAAACGTATAGTTGCACTGATGGTTACATAGTATTAAATAAATAAGTTAATTAAATTAAATAAATAAAGCTAAAGAACTAAAATTAAATAAATTAGTTGCATATAAAGTTTTAGATTATTAGAAATTTTATCGAAATTTTTCATTAAAAATTTTAGAGTTTTATCGGCACAACTCTCGTTTTATAATTGCAGTCTTTGCACATTTACTTCCCAGCTTAGATGGACTGGACTGGACTGAACGATTCGGCAAAGGTTTTGAATCTGGCACTCTGGTTTGAGCTCCAACTTCGACTGAGATAAAAATACAGTTTCTGGATTGGATTTGCATTGTGCACAGAGGATGAAAAATAATTTATACGCAAAATAGTCTACCTTTCCATTAAATCCAATCGACTTTAGTTGTTTGTTTCAGCACTGCAGAAGTGGCTGTACACTTTAGCAAAGCTTACTACCTGTATTCTATGGAAGTTCCTGCATTAGATGTAAGAAATGGTTTGGAAACAAGTTATCAAGGAGCTTGTAAATGCGCTAGCATGATTATTTGTCACAAGTTTTGAAATGTCATAGCTCTTCTACTTCCTGATCTTATCAAGAATCAACGTGCTAAATGCTAATACTTTTGAAATGGAAATCCACTTGTCCATCGTAATACCAAGACACATGATGATAGAGTGCCCATTAGGCCGTCTTCCGAATAAATTTCAAAATAAAGAAAAACTTTGGGCCCTGCCTGTCTCGGGGTGACGGCTCAACCATCCAGCGCAATGTTACGTCGTGCAAAGTGAAGTGCACGCGATGTTCACTTCTGGTTACATTGCCATTATTATATATATGAAATAAAATAGTTATAACGCATTTTAGAATGTCAAAATGCTGACTCAGTGGGCAGGAACAGCAGCCATCTTAACTGGAGCCTCAATAATTAGTGGCTTTGAACTCATTCTGGCTGCTTGCATTCACATCAACAGATATCGCGAAAAACGACAACAATCGAAAGTAAAGCCCGGACAGATAGCAAAACATTTTACCGCCGATCCATCTCCAGCCAACCGTACTGGTTGTGTCTAATTTACTTTGGTAGATTTCTGAAATTTCAAGGGTAGAGCCCTTTCGTGATTCTGCAGTTCAGGGAAAAGAAATCAAAGCTTCGGCATTTACACACCTGCACTGCGGCTGTGCAACGTTTATGAAAATTTTTAGAACTGATTTGTTTTAATTATGTTATTTAAAAAACTGTATAATGAGCGCAATCTATGTACTATTCTGTCTTGACTGGAGGTGCAACCTTTATTGCTTTTATCTGCAATATGGTTGTCCTAGGCGTGCCTTTAGGTATTTCAGCATGCAATAATTGGGCGTTATTTATATAGGAATACTGCATTCTGTACAAATTCTTTCAAATAAAGTTGTAAAGGTATCCAACAATCAAAACAAATGTAATTGTAGCGAATAATTAAAGTTAGCTTTATCCAACAAAAATTGGGGGTCCAGTAAAACACCCGGGATCAAGTCCAAAATGGGAGGATAATATAGTAGTATAGTTGTAGGATGGCAGAGTAATAGCACCAACAATGACATCGTCATTGCCAGTGTCGCGTAGTCACTGGACCTAACAAGAATAGACCATCGCCAAAGCCAGATGCCAGAGCAATCATCCGCCGTGTGAAGGCACGCTAGGCGCAACAAGGCAACACGCGATGGCTTTCGAGCATGGCATAGTAACGCAACCTAAACATACAAAACAACAGCTAAGTATCGGCACTTACATATGCATAACGACACCAAATAAAACAACCTAAGTTAAGATGATATCTAAGCTGCAGCTAATCGTCGGTGTGATCGCCCGAGGACGGCCCATTCTTAGACAACGGCACCGGAGGCTCACACCGACGATTGAGTACCCCTAAGCTGAAACGAGCACAAAAGCTGCATCCGAAAATCAACAGTTTCAAAGTGATGAAAACTATAACGAAAACTGTATATCCAGAGTATAAATGTCTTAGACGTCAACTATAAATATTGTGAACCTTTGAAAGTAAGACTTTTAAGAAAGCAAAAATACTCTCACCCGTCCAAATCAAAGTCCATGACAAACCAATGCACAAGAAACCTGAAAGAAAATAATGGAAAAGGTGCCCAGTGCAAATGCGACTAAAACGCATTTTTTCAAAAAAGAGGTGGGGAGGGTTTACCCCATCTTTTTGATCAAAATCCGGACTTATCCCCTCTTTTTGTTGGGAAACTATTTCTTAAAAATTTTGATCAGAAAAAGCTACTTGGTTAGACCAGGGGTCAACTGGCCCAGAAATTTCTCCAGGTTGTAGAACCCAGAGGTTGGTTCAAAAAATCCCGAATCCCAAATCCTACTCATTGAACACGGTCGCCACAAAAGGTTAAATTTATTTGGAAACTACAAGAAACTGACGAAGAAGAGATTGCAGTTTTCTTGATGACTGTGTGAATTTGAGAATTCTAAGACAACTCTAAGTCAAAGAATCTTTATTTGAGCATAAGTTTGCACTGACTTGACCCAGTAGAGCCGACACCTGAAGGAATGACGAAATAAATGAAAAGTGGAAAAGTGGCCGTTTTTTCAGAAAACCCTCTCTTTTATAGTGCAAATCTAATTTGCCCATCGTACAAAATATTGCATTTTGGATAGCTCATTTTCGAAAGATTCTACACAAAAGAAACATTGTTAAACTCGAAATCTAGAGAGTTTACACACAACCTAGAAAACATTCAATTGTTGCAAATAACTTAACAGAATTCTGATGCGCGTATTCCCACAACTGAACTGAAACATGAATTGACGGCAATTAAAAAATTAAATTAACTTTTCTGAGTTCTAGCTGTCAATCTATAAGCTGTTTCTCTGCTTTTCTGTAATCCCTCATTTTGTTAAAATAACAAGGTGTTACTGCCAGGCCGAAACGTTTGCTGGCCGAAAAAATCGGAGTGACAGACGACAACGGTTAGCTAACCTGACTGGTCCATCGACACCGAAACAATTAATGAATATATAAAAACATATTCGCGCAATCTATTGTTTACCAAGACCGACGCGCTAAACTAGACTGATTAATAAGTCCGACGGGCTACTGGCTGGCTGGTCATCTTGAAGCGGCCGTGCACACGCTGTCTATTTTATAGCCGGTGGATTTTCACTGCCAATTTATCCAGACAATACCTTGAGTTAATCCCAGGCTATCTGGATTAGAGCCACTTAAAGCTAAATTATAATTAAGTATGAGCAAGAGTACATAATAGATAAGAGTGTGACGGCAGACTGTCTGTTATCAGCTCAAGGTACATGCTCTGCACGCTAACGGCTGCCCCCCAAACGTGTACCTAGTGACCCCCCACAAATGTGTACCCAGTACACGTTTCTGTACGCTCACTCGCCGTATCTTTACGTGCTGAAGCTCGAAAACACAACGCCTGCGTTCGTCCAATTTGTGTCTGCTTCGAGCTTCAGCATGCAAGCGTAGTGGCCAAATTTCTTTGAAGTGAACATACACGTTTGTGGGGGGGTTAGCCATTAGCGAACACAGCATGTACTTTGAGCTGATAACAGAGAGCTTGCCTGCTGCCACACTCTTATATATTATGTACTCTTGGTATGAGCAAATTAGATAACTGAATTTGATTCAGTAGAAATTCTAATGCACCATTATAGGTATATGAAAACACGAAAACAGTAAAGGTTTTTTACCGGGCAAAATTAGTTTACCGATTACCAAATTGTATAGTCACCTAATCGTGTCACCGTAACTTAGTTATGGTATAGCAGCACAAGTTCCGAGAGCAAGCTCAGTTTTTGGAGTGCAGTGCACAGGTGGACGGGGGAAGGGGGAAAGTTCCCCCCGTCGGCGAAGTCGCCCACAAGAGGAAAGTGCTCCCACAATGGGTAAAAAATTAACTACAAGGGGTAAGAAAATTGCCCAAAAAATAAGTTTTACGACTGAAATTTTCAAATATTTTCCACCGTTGGCGGAATTTTTCACTTAAAACCACTATTTTTTGCTAAAGCGTTCTAAAAACGTTGTTACTGCTAACAAATTGCTGTTTTTCCTTAAAACCGATCCCAAGAGAATTGCTTTCAAAAGTACGCTTAAGAAAAATGGCCCCAAAAGGAGTACCCAAATTTGCTTCCACAAGGGTCAGTGAAATTTTACCTCCATTTCAGGTATGGTGCAACGGTACTCCAGTGAAAAGTAATTGAGTTACGTTCTAATCATTACAATTCAACCTTTGAGTGCTACGAATGTGGTTTTGTTTCCGATAAAACACCTTCAGCGCGGCTAGTCCGAAGTTAAAGATTATGTGGTTGCTGAATACAGCACGAAATTGAGCTAGATGCGCGATCCTCCATCAACTAGATAGATAGATATACATAGCTTATCAACACTTGATACAAAAATATTAGGTTTTGTGAACCAATGCAAGGCAAGCAAGGTGCCGAGGCCTGCTTATCGCTACTGATAAAATTTAACTGGAATCAAAATGACTGAATTTGGATCAAGTAAACAATCCCCCCCAAATTCTCAAGTAAACTATCTCCCCCCCAACGCTATAAATCTTTCAGAACTTAACCAATTTAGCTCAAATTTTGTGTGGATGCATTCCAACACATGTCTGATTGATTGGTAATAAAATTTTAAAATTTAAAAAAAATTTAAATTTTTAAGTTTTTTAAGGGGGGGACCAAGGGGAATGAAAAACTTTTTGTCGTCAATTTTGCTGAAACATTGTATATAGGGGTTTTCGGGGTCGTAGAACACGAATCTGAAGTCCGTTTTTCGATTCAGCTTTCCGTTAGCTCAGTATAAGCTTACATCTTGAGCTTACTACTTTCCCCCCTTAAAAAACTTAAAAACTTAAATTTTTTAAAATTTTAAGATTTTATTACCAATCAATCAGAGATGTGTTGGAATGCATCCACACAAAATTTGAGCTAAATTGGTTACGTTTTGCTGAAGTTAACATCAAGTAAACTGTCTCCCCCCCCCCAATTGCGGCTGGGGGGGAGATTGTTTACTTGCCCGTTTAAAACTTCAAATTCGAAAATTATTAATGGATAATTTTAGTTCAATTATCCGAAATTTTACCAGCTGCGTGGAGGGGACGGTGGAGGTGAAACGTAAAAATTGTCAAAATGACTAATCAGTAATTTGTGTTTTGGATGCAAAATTCTTTTTTATATCAAAAATTCCTATTTTTGTCCTCAGCAAAAGCTGACTAAAAATGCACACCATACTTTATGTGAATCTAATAATAATGTTCATTTACATAAATCATGCTGGCAGAAGTTTCTAATTTTCTAACATAATTCAGGGTCTCGCTAAGGAAAAGAGAACCATAAATTTTCATTATAATTCTTTGTCTTATTATTATCTAAGAAGAATAATATCGTCGGCATCCTTTTGAATAATGATATTTGAACGGCTGGTACCAATTTAACCTCGTTAATTTATAAGAAGTACAAAATAAGTATTTGTCTAAATAGCTGGTAGAATCGAACGTTTAACATTAATTGACCGCAAGCCATTTTACCCCATTTTTAACCGAAATTAACTATTTTTATCCTAAAACTTTGTATTTTGTTGGGAAGGGTTATGGTAAGCGGCAAATTGTGAAAGAAAACCCCTGTAGTGATATAATTGTTGGCGCCAAAGGGACTGTAGGAAGTGTTATAAAACCGGAGAAGGGCAAACAATAGGTATCATAAATAGGGGACCTTTGTAGGGGAGTTACCGAAATACAGTTTAGAGTTCTCCGATTTTACGACCTTCCTTAAGAGTTAGGCAAGACCTTATGTTGTTTTGATTAAACAGTTGCTCACTTAAGACTATCTGTCGTTCACACTTGTTTCTGACCTTTCCTTCCTTTAAGTATGACATTGCTGGTACTGTTATGCAACATTTTTCTGTTCAGTGCTGGTTGGGCATGGTAAGTAGGTTTAAATTACATTAAATTTAAATTTAAGCTTGTGATTTGTGTTTTAAAAGGTTACCGTACACCGTTGCACAGAGCTTGTATTGCACAAAGCCATAAAATCTTGTTTCTGCTGTTGAGCTAAAAGATTTAGAGATTTACCGTAACCCAGTCTCACGAGACATTGCAAAGATAAGTGTCTTAGCCATTATTCATACCTGTGCTAAATCACGCCTGTCTTATCTGTTAAAATATAAGTTACAATGTATTAATTATTAAATTCAATTAATAATTAAAATTTGGATTGGTATGGTTTCCTCAAGGCTGAGCTCAAACATCGCACCATAAGTTAGTTTTAAGCGAAGAACAGCCGTAGCCCGAAGATTTGTGATAGCTTAAGATGTAATTGAGATTTGACCTTTATGATTTTAACCAATATTCGGCAAATGTTTTAGTTCTACTAGCCCGAAAGTATGCCTGCAGCTTTAGCCATACAAAATTTGGAATTTTTCCTTTTCATCTCTTTGCATCGTCAAAGTGTCAAATATCACAACATTGGGCGCTGGGGGCATTCTTTCTTTCTTTTTCTGTCTTTCTTTAAACTTTCTTTTTCTTTGCACTCAAACATGACAGTAGCTAGCTGTATGGCTATTTCTTGGCACAAAGGCTGATCTGGAATAGTTTGATTTGTAAAGCGAAGCATAAAGTCTTGACATCCGGGGTTGCCGTTGATTCAACGAAAATTATGAGAATCGGTGCTAAAAATCTGATTTTGCAATCCTATCTACATACTCTTACACTGCTTCTATCCCACTTAACAATACTTCTCACTTCCTCCACATATGATGTCCAATTAAAGCAAACTTTTAGCTATGAAAGAGAAATTTAATTTTAACCATCTTTATTTTTTATTGTTTTAAATGTTTGCTCTTTTTCAGGCTCTTTCAACGTCTGCCATCAGATTCTCGGGTATCGCCCGCCATGCCCTGCGAGCGAATCCCCGGCTTGGCTCCCTACCAACGCCGTCTCTGCGCCAAACATCCATCCGTGATGGAATCGGTGGGAAAGGGGGTCCATCTGGGTCTGGAAGAGTGCCAGTATCAATTTAAGCATAGAAAATGGAACTGTACCACTAAACTGGAAAATGGATTTGATAATATTGTTCTCAAAGGTAGGATATTACCGACCCGGTAGTTGTAGACAAGGGAAAGTGGGTGGAAACTGTTGAATCCTTTAAAACCAAATTTCAGTTTCAGGAGCTGGATTTTGACTAATGAAAAAACCATTTTCAGGCAGCGTGTTGAAGCTTTTGAATATTCCATTTTTGGTTTGCCGCTACTTCCGAAGGAAAAGGGCAAACCATTATTCTGATTTATATAAATGCTACTTGTCAAATTTATTTAGATTAGTTTGAAACGTTTTTCAGCAATTTTAACTTCTCTGACAAGTTCCGGGTTTCAGTTTTCATGTGTTTCTTTGCCGATACATTTTCCCTTTTGTCGTATAAATAAGTATACGGTGGTTCTATACACCTGTGCCTAAAATTCGCAAAACTTAATACGTAGATTGAGCTCAAATTTGGTATGGGTGCATTTTAACCCATGAGGCAGAGATTTCTGATTTCCATTTCCGATCGATCCGTGAGAAAAATTTAAAATTTAAAAAAATGTAAATTTTTAAGTTTTTCAGGGGGGACCAAGGGGAACCAAACAATTTTTTCCTCCGGTACACTGTCACGGTCAGCATTATTCATCTCAGTGTTCAATCATACTTAACTGAATACTATTGTTTATGCGAATTCTCTCTATTTTTTCGTTGCTCAGCTGTTGCTTGAATTACTGCTGAATTCGCTTTCAGCTGAAGCAGTATATAAATTGCGGTAATTCTATGGTATGGGCAGATCTTAAAAATTGTCGGGCAATTCTCCTTTTGCACCCACAATGCTAAAATTTTTAAAATTTGATCAATCGAGATAAAATTTGGTACTGGTATGTTTTTTGCATACAGGGGTTTTCGTGGTCGTCTGCGGAAGATCTGAAACCCGTTCTTCGACTCAGCTTTCCGTTAGCAGACTGCAAGTTTACTCTTACGCTTGCAACTTTGGCTTCTACTGCGCTAACGAAAAGCTGAATCGAAAAACAGACTGCCGATTCCTGTTCTACGACCACGATAATCCCTGTAATACAACTTTTCAGCAAAATCTACTACAAAAGTTTTTTTAAAACTTCTCAAGACTATAAAGTACGGCATGCGCCCTACCAAAAATTCTCCTTATATCTAAATTGCAACCGTTATGTAAATTGGTTATGTTGTTTTAGTGGGAAGCAAAGAAGAGGCGTTTGCCTATGCCATCACCAGTGCTGGAATTGTTTACCAGATCGCTGAGGATTGCACCAAGGGAAAGATTTCTGAATGCGGTTGTGATCTGGCATTTCGCAGAGGAGTTGGAAAGGACACTAAGGTGTTTATTTAACAGTCTTTTATTTTAAGTTTACTATGCCAATTTAACCTTATGTAGTTAGAATATTTGAGTGTCGAAATTCGTATAAATAAAAATTTCCATGCTCCCTTCGGTATGCTTCCATGCATACCTGAACTGGAGGTCAAATTTCACTGACCCTTGTGGAAGCAAATTTGGGTGCAAATACCCCTTGTGAGAGCTATTTTTCTTAAGCGTACTTTTGAAAGCGATTTTTAAGCGATTTTTGCCGTTTTTTAACAACATCTGTTTTTGAGCTAAAATGACGTTTTTGGAACCTTTTATGCAAAACATAGTGATTTTATGCGAAAAATTCCAGCAAAGCCCCAAAATTTTAGAAATTTTAGTCGCACAACCTATTTTTTGGGCAATTTTTGCCGCTTCTGGCCAATTTTCTTACCCATTGTGGAAGCAATGACATCCCTGCTAAGAGCTTCCGTGCTGATTTGTGAGTGGAAAAGTAAATGCTAAGCTCCTGGTAGCTGCCTCAGCAAACATCAATTCCGAGCCACGCTGACCTGCCCAAACTGGGTGTGTTGACTATTTCGAAGCAAAGGGGTTCTTACGCTTTTCGCGGCTCTTTCAAGGCACAAATTAATTAACTCTTTGACAGCCTAATTTTTTGTGTTTCAGGGGCAATTTCAGTGGGGTGGTTGCTCAGTGGACTTCGAGTTTGCCCGAAAATTCACTCGTCGCTTTTTGGACAAAAAGAAGCGACTTCCAAGAGATGCTCAAACTCTGATGCATTCACAGAATAGTCGGGCTGGAAGACGGGTAAATTACGATCAGTGCAAATAACACAGGCTTAATTTTAATTCTTAAGTTTCAATGTTTTGATTTTTAAAATAGTTTCAAGAGAGAGCCTTACTGAAATAATTGTTAGCAAGAAAAATTTCTAACGTACCTCCCACTTTACTTTGGACACTTTATCCAGCCCACCACATTTGGTACTGAGGCTTAATATCAACGTCTAATCATTTTGTAAAAGTTCTTTCTCATACAAAATAGTACAATCAATAAAATAAAGAACTAATGGAAGCTTAGTTTAAACGAGTTCACAGAAGAAATTACACAGCAATAAAGTTATTGTCTTCAAAATTCCCCCTTGGTTTTACTAATTCTTGTTTGTTTTATGTTCATTTTTTTCGGTTTAGGCTGTCCGAAAGCATATCGGCCAGGAATGCCAGTGTCACGGGGTTTCCGGTGCCTGTTCCATTCGAACCTGCTGGAGAACCCTGAGAACCTTCAGAGTTGTTGGATCCTTTCTCCACAAGAAATATGATAAAGCTAATCAGGTAAACAGAGACCGTGGCATTCTCCTGATTTGTGCTTAAAAGTACAAGTATAAGCGTGCTTACATAAAACGCCATACCCTGGACATACCAAAAATAGTTGCAGAATAGCAGACGGCTAAGACCGACTATCCAGTACTATCCTTCTGCTGTTTAAACTTTATTGGTGCAGTCCACGGATAGTGTGAAAAAGCATGGAAGACTGGGTGTTAGTTCCCAAATTCAGAAAATATGTATTGTAAGCAATTTTCAGTCAACATTGTAAGTCCCGGGTAGACGTTTTAAAACGTTTTACTTTTTTCAGAAATTAAGTTTTGCTTTTCTGTTTAGGTGACAGTTCTTCCGGATGGGAAAACGCTGATTCCAACGACGGGTCGCTATCGCGATGCCGTCGAAGGCAGTAAGAAGGCCAAAAAGCGAATGATTCGACGAACGGATTTGGTCTACTTCGAAAAATCGCCCGACTTCTGTCGAAAAAATGACGATATAGGTCAGTGTTAACTTCAGACTGCGAGATATTCTTTAGTCTAATTGTTGGGTCTTGTATCGTTTACCCCCCAAACAACCTAAATTTTTACAACATACCCGAATAAGCTAGAATTAGGCATGGGTATGTTTTCTACCACGCTGAATTCAAATATCGCAAAATTTTCCGAAGATTTCGGATCAACAAAAAACTGAATCGAAAAGCGGACCTCAGATTCATGTTTAGCGGTCCAGAAAATCCCTATACACAACTTTTAGGCAAATCGAAGAGAAAAATTTTTCAGTCCCCATTGCAAATTGAAAGAAGCCGGATTTCGCGAATTCTGAGAATTTTGCGATATTAGAACTCCACTCAGCGTGGTCAACAGCCATGTCAAATTTTAGCTCATTTTTTCATGTTTTAAAATTTTTAGTGGAAGGGTTAAGCGAGACAAGACCCTAGTTTTTTAATGATCTCACGGACTTAAGCCACGGCAAAGTACAAAATTGTACTGTTTCCTATTCCACTTATGCCTTATGCCTAGTGGAATTGTGCCTACTCAGAAAATTTTAAGTGGAATTGTGGCTACTTACTACCTACTACGACCTACTAAGGACAACAGCTTCAGCAGTCTATCTCTGTCGACTGGAGCAACACTACATGCGTAGCGTTCGAAAGACTGAGACTGCTTCTGAAAGCTTGAACCCATTCTGCTGCTTATTACAAGTTTATCAGAATTAACAAATCCTCGAATTTTGAGGAACAAAAGAATGACTACAGCCTCAAAAGCATAAGCTTTCCAGCCTAATCTTACTTACTATTGTTCCAGTGCAATTGGGATCAATAATAATCGACTTCATAGTAGTTAGCTGTTACATTTGACAAATTTTCTTTATGTGATCCAAATTTATTCTTCGGTTCCATTCTTAGTCCCCTATGAAACTTTTACATTTATACACTCTACAATTAAGCTCAGTTTTGGTAGGTTTTCTGTTTTGTTTCAGGTCTCCTTGGAACGGCTGGTCGCCTCTGCAATGCTTCGTCTCCAGGATTCGACAACTGCGAATTGATGTGCTGCGGTCGCGGTTTCGAGAGTACTGTACATCATCAGCAGTACAAATGCAATGTATGTGTTGAAGAATCTAGCCTAACCAGATCTAAGAAACATTAGGTTTTGTCGATCTTCGATCTAGTACTATATGTGTTCAACTCATCATTACGACTGTCTATTAAACTAGCTGTTCTTAGTGCTGACGTTGTCGTTGTGTCCTCACTAACACTAACCAATAGTATATATGTCATTATAGTCGGCTACTTTTAACAAACTATAGAGTTATCTTTTTTCCTCGTTGACATGGAATTTTCAAAAATCAAAAATTTTGGCGAAATTTCACCCCCAATTGCCAAAGCAAGATCCTGAAATAGGAATATCTTTTTGGGATTTGAACTGTTTCTGTGCTTATGGGAAGAGACTGGAAGACTGAATGTCTCTTTGTTTTTGGATCTGTTTTAGCAGCTTTATTAAAATTTAATTAAATAAATGAATAAATCAAAATTAAAAGCGTTACTTAAAACACACAAATAGCTTATTTAGGCATACACTTTGTCCATTCTGTCTTTCTATGTTACTTTTTATAACTACTTTGTATGTTACTCTTACGTGTTTCTGTTTCAGTGTCGTTTCGTCTGGTGCTGCGAAGTGAAGTGCGATCTCTGCGAAGAAGACATCACCATCCAGCACTGCAAATCCGAGCCCAATTCGAAGCCAGCCATCGGAGGATCGCCCTATGACTATATTCACCAGTATTTTGCCCAGAAACGATCATCCTAAATGGCTCTTCGCTGCTCCAATTTATGACTAGCATTCGAAACGGCCGAATCAAGCCTCCTACTGCCAAAGTGAAACACTAAACTGCCAGTTCCAACTGTCTTACATGCATGATAAACTGATTGCACCATTATTTGTTCTTGTCTGTGATCCCTGCGTTCTACGTTTCTGTACAGTAGCTGACAGCTTTTGTAAATATATAATCTGTTAAACTTCAATAAAGCATCCAAATCGTAATATGTCGATTAGATTTGTTTAATTAAGATCTTGCTATTCTGCGGGAAGGGGGGGAAGAGACGATCGGCCGCAACAACTAATTCTTATTCCGAACGGTGCTTGCTGATTCTGCTTCTAAGTCTTCTTGAATGGCAAGCTGTAGGAAAATATTTAGATAGACATAATTACTTCACAAGATCAAGTACACTACATTCAAGGAATGATCGTACTAAAACTGTGCGGCCGATATTATAAATGTCTGTCTTTAGATGTAGACTGCTTTTGGATTGTACAGCCTGTGTGACCTAAGATGGATGGTTTAAGCTATAGCCCGAAAGAACAATATCTCAACTGACCAAGCAAGCTTGAGTATTTAATGTACAAACACCTCTTCCCCAATAGTAAAACAGCTTCCATATATAACAATCATAAATGTATTTCCTATTTAGGCAAAACTTTTTATGCCAATCTTGGCTTGCTTCTTCACAGCCAGGTAGTTGGTCGGATCCACATCAAGGGTCGCCTGACTCCCGGTCGGTTCAGGCTTTTTCCACGGCGAATATTCACCCCGAAAAATTCGGGGGGATAGTGGGGGTATGGGTGGGTGGCCGTTGAGGGCGCTGGTGAGTCGTTTGCCCAGAACCCGACTGAGTTCAGGACTGCTGGCTGGATTTGGATGAGCCGAGCGGCTACAGGGAATCCCGTTGCAGCGAGGCAGACCTCGTTCCCGATCCACTGGCGACGGCTTGGCCGGACTGACTTTGGCGTGATCGCCGTCTTTAGATCCTAAATCAAAAAACAGAATGAAAAATTCAAAATTATAGTTTAGGGTGGTATTTTAAGCAGGGCTGAGTTATGGTAGAGTAAAGTAGAGCTGAGCAAAGCTATAGTTAATTTGTTTAACTCCTTCCAGGTGCGTATCGTTTGATGACTGTTTCCTTAAACAGATTTAGATCTCAAAAAAGGATCTAAGGAGCTATCCATGACACAGAGAAACCAACAAAGGATCGCGCCAAATATTTTTAGGATTAACAACTTATTTGCTAAGGATTAAATGTTACTTTTAAATTCTAAAAACATAAACTAACTTTTAGTTGAAATTTATACTTTCTTTAATCCTTTACTTCAGCCATTCTGCAACAGCCCAAAGACGTCTACTGATGTTAGCAACATGTACTTATTAATTTTTGAGGACTTTCTTTCTGTACTTTCACCTCTGCTTCAACCCTAAACTCAGACACAAGAGTGGTCCACCTTTTCCGTCCGTCGGTGAAGGTTTTCCATTGCAATTAACTTGTTTCTTAACATCCATAATTTTTATAGACTTCTTGTCCTGTATCGATTTGGTATACTGGTGGTCATCTTGCTCCAAATCCGCGCAATGCTTGATGTTGGCCAGATCCTGAAATTAAAACTAAATCCTAAATTAGTAACAAATCCCTAATCGATAATTTAGAAACACAGAAATATAAATTTCACTATCAAATAAAAATCAGATCACAAACTGGCTGATCATATTATCATATCATTCAATTTCAATCTTTTAAACAATTTTCTATAACAGATCAATCTTGCCAAACATCGACTATTGATTAAGGAGCTGTTCAAACATCTAACCGCTGGATATATTCCCATTCCATCTCCGGTCACCAGGCGTCGCATACTGCCAGGAACAAAGAGATACATAAACATCAGAAGGGCGTGGATGTAGAGACCGAATCCAGTGGCCGCCTCAGGACCAGTTGGATGGTTGACGAAAAAGGCTGAAATAAAAAATAGATTTCTGTCTAAAACTATTTAACTTCGTTAAATATACACACATGTATTAACTACATAAACAACATCTAATACAAATCATAGTAGCACAAAACCATTTCAGTGGAGTGATACCAGTGATACTCATTCTTTCCAATAATTTTTAAACAGAAGGACTAATGCAATAGCACTAAAGGGAAGTATTGTTGACCAGGCGAAATTTTTCCTGCCGACCGACATTTTGAAACCGTCCGGCTGTTCGGTGTCTTAAACGGCCGGCTGACGACTCGAAGGCAACAAACGGCCGACAGGCTGTCTATGGCAGGACAAAGCATCTAATAGCATATAAATTTAAGGCGGTGATTCCGTTTGGAGACATCAACTTTGAAACCTTATTAGTCATTCATTACTTGGCATAAAGAAGCCACTTTTATATCAAAACGAGGCTTAACATTTAAACTTAACAAGTTTAATGTGTACAACAAAACTAATTTAATTTTCCAAATTTTTTGCAGGCTAAACTAAATTTCTTCGTGAGGCACCGGTTTCATCATTCGATACGTCGATCAAATATGAGGGGCCCGTTTTTATCATGAAATCGTTCTTCGTTATGGGGAAATCAGCTTGGATTTTGCCCATTCTTCCCAAATTTGGCAAGCCATCACTAGCTAAAAAGCAGCAATCGGGGTAACTAAAAAGGGTCCCTGGGCATTTTTATGTGAAACACGTCTACCATGAGTGGCAACCCTCTAGCTTCCACAGTAAGTTGGAAAAAATTAGGTCATGTTTTTGCAAAATCTGCAGCTTTTTATGATAGCTACGCACGTGATAGCAGTTGGAAGATTATCATGCCATGGATAATTGACATCCTTAGTTTGATTTTACGGCTTGCGTAACTCAAGAAATGGTGGATTATTTGATGTCTGCAAAAATGACAAGTTTTCAACGTCAAGATATGAAAATCGGCTATATCTCATAACAGAGATGAATTAAAAAGTTGCTTCAAAAAATGCAGAGCTCAACGAGATCTTTCGAATGAGTATAGTCATAACTATGCAGGTGCTGCTCAATTGTCTGAAATCGGCAAAAATTGCCGTGTACAGAAGTGTCGAATTTTTGAAGCGGGATTGTGCGGAGCAAGTTAGAACGCCAAACGAACTTATAATGGAAAGTTTCATCAAATTGCATCCAGATTTAAGCCGTCAACCAACAGTATGTGCCCAAAAGCAATCACCACCTTAAAGGCCAATTTACAGAGGAAACTGGTAAATGTTGGCATAAGAGTTCGGCTGAAACTGCTGAAACGGCTGGCCGGCCAGCTTCGAGTACACCTGTGGGTCGGCCGAACGAGCTACCCGTGAGCCGGTCGGTCGACGACCAATCAGTCAACAACCCTACTGAATGGCAGCAGCTGTGACTAAGTACAACACCCAGTTTACCTACATTTTAAAATCTAAAAACTAATTCAAGCCTTAATTTCAACTTTAAATTGTATTTGCATAAAGCCAAGACTACATTTCGTTTACCACAGAGCACCCAAATGATCCAAATTACAACCGAAAAGATTGAGACCATGGCGATCTTTGAAACTTCTCGATAGCAGAACGGATTTCGGATTGCGCAAAAGGACAGTCCTGTAACCAGCAGTAGCAGTGCCATACCGAAGATGTTATTCTTCAGGAGGCACAAAAACGATGCCGCACATTTCGTGTCATTTATCAGACTGCTGATTTGTACTGTAGCCGGCGGTTCGTACAGTAACCACTGCGTGCTGAGTGCAACCTGTGTAGCAACTGCTAAAGCAACAATCAGCATTTGATAGCACGTTGCCAGCACCTGCGCGCGCAGTGCAACCATTGAAAGCAGTATTTTTGTCAACAGCACTGTATAGCAGAGTACGTAGGAAAAGCTGGTACCAAATCGGCAAACGGCGCAGATATAGGGAGTCGGCTCCAGAACAAAGGCAAATCCCGTCATGCAAGCGCAGAACAGGCTGAACAGCAATAATTGCGATAGAAGCATGGAAGATTGCATTAGTCTTGCAGAAGTTTGCATATTTTTGCAAACAGTGGGCATGGCAAAAAATTCGTAGGATACTACAATGATCAGAAACATAGTGTTAAGTATGAGCAGGGTGAGGGACCAGGCTTCGTAGCGAAGAATTGGAAACACATCCAGCGGCATCGCCTGAACGGAATGATTGAACCACACTGAATCGTTGGTGCTTGGCGAAATCGTCATCTTCCAAGAATCTGAAAGTCGAATCTGAAACTAGAAGGTTCTGATTGCATTTTGTTCAAATCAGACAAGCATATTAACTTTGGTTCTTTACACCATGTAAATAAATCAAGAAAATGGGGTAAAGGCGGGCCAGCAGACGGATCCAAGAAAAGAAGGATACAGGGCATTAATAATAAAGAAATAAATGTAAATGTAAAGACCATGTAAATAAATGAAGTAAATTTAAGGTCGTTCACAGGCGAAAGCCAGTAAAAAGTCGATTAACCAAAATGGCGAACCTCCAGCGTGATTTGAACCAGCAGCCTATCAATTCCGGCCTGAGGTGAACCCACAACCTTTGGTGATCTAGGGCTCTAGGCCAACGCTATACCAATCGAGCCAACCAGACACAACCGATCAAGGCAAAAGTTTGAACTCGTTACTGAACTGAAACCACAATAAACTCCAGTTGCGGCCTAGGGCCTACTGAAGCTATTGCCATGCGGATCACAAAATGCTTACGTGGAGTACAACGATTTAGGGGAAATGCGAGATGAAACGAAAACCCGCTTTTCCCATCCATTATCAAGTTAAGAATTTGGAAGGTCAACTTTTATCTAACCCAGAGTTGTATGCGGGCCGCGGGTACCCGCGGGTACCCGCGGGGCGGGGCGGGGCGGGCCGAATTTTACTACCCGCGCGGGCCGCGCGGGCCGATGCGGGCCGATTTTGGCTACTTTCCTGGGCTAATTTTGCTTTCTAGAAATTTCATACATACCAAATCATATACAAAAGGAGGCAATATTTCAGAATTTTAAACATTACTTGACTTCGTTATGCCATTCGATACCTTCAGCATGCACTACATACTCAGTTAGCATTATCAGCGTATCGAGTAATAACCTGTAGCTGTTGAATAAAACAGAAACCCATGAAAACTACAGGTTTTATTTGTATTGAAAATGTACAAGTCTAACTTGTAATCTATTATGCCAAAGTATCTCTTGAGAAAATATAAACGATGTCCTGTATAAATCATATATATATTCTATACAAGAAATAAAATGCTCCTCTGGAGCATGAAAAAGTAATATGGGTGATGGTGAGGTTGCAAAATCAAGAGAGGACTAGTCTTTAAAATGCTTAATATGGGGCTAGGTTAAAAAATAGAAGAGGACTAGGTTGTGAGCGAATTAATATGGGCACAGCTTCGCCGAACAACCCATATTCGCGGTTTGTAAATGTAAATTATTATGCATATCCACGATACATTTGGTGTATAGATCATAAATAACCTGCAGCTACGGTATTGCTAAAATGCCCACATCGTTCCAACACTTCGCCGTAAAATGCATTTCCAATAAGCGTTATTCACCGAGAAAAAAAAACAAACGCACGGTAACTATCGCCTAGTGCAAAAATTCGAAGTTTCGAATTCGAACCAAAAGTATGGTGGTACTTGTAGTACTACTCGAGTTGTTTACGATGGTAACCTTTTTACCACCGCCGGACCTCTAATTAGCTGGCACCAGGCCAACACGGTCTCCAGGGGGCCGCGCAGACGCCTTTATACCCATATTATGTAGGGGCGCTATCGCGCCCCTACATAATATATATATAGTCGAAACTTATTTCTCATCTACAAACTTGAATCCTGTGGTTTCTACATGAGCTTTTTTTAAGTGTTTAGCACTGAAAGTGGGGGTCAGCAATTGGCACAGAAACTGAATTTTTAGTTTAATTTCGGAACTTCGTGTTGGAAACTTAAGCACCTAAATATAAATCCATGACAACTTCTCACTGAAGACTTTAATTCATTTAAGGTGCAACCATTAGTGCAGCGCATTTGTGGTGATTTTTTAAACGCTATAACTTTCACAATTTTGGGAGTTGGAAAGAGTTCTATACATCATTTTAAAGCTTGGAATCTGTACATTCAGGTGAGCTTACGGAACTAGCAAAATTAACAAAAAAATTCAGACATACTGACATCTGGCAGCTTCCCAGCAGACATCTGGCATACTGGATTTTTCAGACCTGATTGAAGTACAGGCCTCAAGCTTAACGGGAAGAAAATGTTATATAAGATCCTGAATTATTGAGCAAACATTTTTGAACATCGATTTTTCAAAACTGTAGAATTGGATAAAAGCACTGTTCGTGCCACGATAGGAAGGACATATGGGCTGAAGGACGTTTTTTGGATTTGGCTCTGCCTGCAGGTCTTCATTGTCGAGAAAATCCGCCAAATACGCATTGAGTTTTCTTGCTACTCATTATGTTCTAGCTAAAACCAAGAAAAACATCCCTCCGCGAAAGTTCGAATTTCCACTCTGCCAAAACTCTCCGGAATCCGTCGAGTAGTTTTTGAGGAATCGACGTTTAAAACAAAATAATAGCAGTTTTGCCAAAATTGTTTTGCGGTCAAATCTCCAGCATAAAGCAATTAACTCCTGCTAATAAACATTCATAAATGTAAACTAGACTGTGTATCGATTGGATATACATGGATCAAAATTGTCCGTTAAGATGTGGTAGTATTTTTTAAAAAGCTGATTTCTTCGAAAATGGCATTTTTTGACCCTAAAAAACGTTTTTTGATTATACTGACTTAACCACTGGAGATAGCTCGTAGGTTGTAAAGGCAAAAATGTTCATTTCGGTGTCCTCTTTTCAGCCATGACAACTAACCAGCGTACCCTTTTAGTTAAGGGAAGCTAAGCTTTAGTTACCGCTTTAAGAACAGTTAATTGGTAGACAACAAAGTTCAAATCAAACGAACAGAAAAATTTGTTGGATCCGGAAGTACCTTTGAAAATACATCAGTTTTGGTGCTCAGGTACTACATAGGAGGCAATTTTTTACGTGCGGGTACCTGCGGGCCGGATTTCGCGTGAGCGGGCCGCGGGCCGGAGTGTTGCGGGCCGCGGTCATAAGGTGCGGGCTGC